>JAYMSZ010000170.1:0-25650 GCA_036897665.1 Pelargonium citronellum
GACTCGGTCAATTTCGCCACATTAAGCTAGAGTGTGTTCTCGTATTGGTCACATGTTATAGTGTATTTTTAAAATATTCCAAGTTCAAAACTTTGGGATGAAACTAGAAACTCGGGCCTGCGGAGTAGGAGGCTTGAATCTTTGCTCCTAGGGTTTTGAAGTCTACGCAAGTTTACCATGCTATTGATGGAGATCCGAATGTGTACACAGAAAACCGCCTTTGGCGTAAGAATAAAACTCTCAACCTAATCTGAATCACACCTCATTAAGGAAGACTCTAACTAGAGAGTGTTTCTAGAGATATAAAATAGAGAGACAAAGTCTCTATGTCAACTGTGAGGATCTCTTCCTCTTACCAATGAAAGAGTATTTATACTTCCAACTATTTCTTACACGTGTCGTTGTGTGGTTGATTGATTGTTGGTGATGCGGGTTATGTTTTGGATATTGGAGTTTTAACCTTCCTAGTGCGCCGACCACAAACGCCATATGAGTTATGGAGCTCCCAGATTCTTTTTGAGCATTGTGGGAAAGAGTGGATCACCTAAAGGTGGGAAAGAGTGGATCACCTAAAGGTCTTACTGTATCAGGTAGCATCTTAATGCCCAAAAGAAGAGAGACATCATAGTGGTGGAATAGTGAGCAAGAAGTCTTGAGGATCTTTTGTGGTGACCTTAACGACAACCAACGATGTGAATCGAGAACCCCTTGAAGGTGACCTGACTAATATGCATGAGACCTATTGGAGGTCTCTTGCATGTAAAGATTAAGTGTTGAGAATATTCTCTGAAACTCCGAGAACTCGGCTTAAAAGGTATTTATTTATGTGATTAGAATCCTGTAACTGGGGATCCTTTGGGGTTTTAAAATTAATATAAGAAGTTTGATTTAAACCTATTACTTCTCTTACCACTGAGCTACTTTTGTTAACATTCATAAATTACTAATCTAAACTATATCTAACAAGAATACAAACAATGATTTTTGTGGGAGCTAAAAGTTGAGAAGAAGTGAATATTAAACTCTATGTAATCGATCTCTCTATAATCAAGATCTTCGTGGATCTTGGAGTACTAGGTGGGAACTAAGTTCTCCCGTGTAATGCATACTCTGTTTATGAGCATGACGGACGAGGAGCATGCGTGGCCATATTTAGCCCATGTACCAATGTCGTGTCCTTGGGAGGAAATGTCACCACGCTGAAGCGATCACTTGTGGAAATCCGTTGCCCGAGGAAGGGGCGGGGGGATGCCACAACATTGGAGCGACTATCGAGCTCTTTTGCCTTCGTTTCAGTTATCAAAACCATAACATTGGATTGATCATCGAGTTTCGTTGGGCTCGCCTTGATTTTAAACATCGAAACATTGTCACCGTCCAAAGGGCGTTGACGCAAATTAGAGCGGTCATCAAACTCCTTTATTCTAGCCTTGTTTTCGATCATTGGAACATTGTTGCGGTCCCAAGGGAAGCGTGCAACATCAGATTCACACATTCTAATTTCTTAATTAATTTGATTACCCAATATTAATAACCAAATTAAAGAATGAATCAAAATAGTCAACCTAATAAATCTAATCAAACTTTATATCAATCTGAGATCAATTAAATTATTGGTCATATCCAAATAATACCTCCCTACCAAGAAAAAAGAAAACCCAACTAGCTAGATTATAGCCAGACAAGTACCTGTCAAGTGAGGTACTTGTCTTCAAAACATAGCTATACATATGCCAAGAATGAACTTCTCACCAAAATTCCTATTTTAAATCTCAATAATTAAGATGTTGGGGGGGTTCCTTATTCTATTTAGCTATTATTTCAATCTATGGTTTTCTTGGTTAGGTTGCTTACTGTAAATGGTTTTGCTTTTTCAGATTTTGTTTTTTTCATCATAAAATACACTTATTTTCAATATTGATTGAAGTGCATCATGAAAATAAGTTGAGAATTCAGAGATGGATTGGGGGTGTCCCACAAGTAGGCAGTTCTTTGAGTGAAGATACCTCATACTCAAAAACCTAATTTTCTCCATCATTGCTCATCTTTTGCCTTTGTGTGTTGCATTCCCATCTCAATCTATTGAAGCTCTCAAATCTCAATCAACAATTTCTAATCAATTTATGTTTCTTAATAATTCAAAGTAAAAGATGGAGTTGGTTAAATTTCAATCAACCATACAATTTACTTTTGGTACTAGATTCACTGATTAAATCTAAGATTTTATTTCTTATTTTTAAATAAGGCTAAACTTCATTAACTCAACTCGAAAATAAGCACAATAGGGCCTCTAGGGGTTACTCCGAATTCTACATAGTATGAGGTGTCTTTTAAAGTCTTATCCTACATTACTCAATAGGATTTGAAATACGACTTCTAATACAAAAAATGTTTATCTTGAATTTAAGTCATCCCCTAAATGACCACATGAGCAACTTAGTTAACAAGTCACTTAACAAACTTAAATTCTCCAAAACTCCGTATGCGTTGTATTGAATTTCTACTTTTTATTTAAGTTGAACACGGACAAAAGTCGCCATGAGAAAAGTTAGAAGTTAGGAATTTTTCAGAGGAATTTTTCATCTAAAGCCCAATCCGACATAAAACTGATTCGACCAATTTCAGATCATATTGAATTTTTTCCTACAAAAATACAAACTTGATTGGATGAATTTGCTCATTTTACACTAAAAATCCAATTTTTACCCTATCCATTAAAAAAATGATTTATTCAATTCAAAGCTCTTTCAGATCAAATTCAAATTACTCCTTATCAATACCGAGCCGAACATATCTGATCGGAATCGTATCAGAAATCCAAGTTGCCAACCTCTACATGAGACTAAGAGAGTACTTATTATCCTTAAACGAGACATGTCGCAATGTACAATACTTAATTGCTATTTCTCTGTCACAAGAAGTGCACAAGCTATCTTTTCTCAAATAAACAAGTCAGTCCACAGTCACAGACTCGTATATACTGAGAGCTCATCGGATAGATTAAAATTGAGCTAAGCCAAGGCCAATCCAACAATTTAGTTCAACTACTGTACTCTCATTTACCAACATAGCTTCTTACCTACAAACCAGACACTAATTCATGGCAGGTGAGGCAGCAATGTCACAAGTTAAACACAGGACCGTAGATAGGGAAATCTTACATTGAATTACAAGCTAAGATAACATATCACATCACGGTTAGCTAAGAAGGGGCAGTCATGTTTCCTTTTTCTCATTTTAAGGTCATAGAATGTAAATATGTGATTCGACAAAGGGTAAAATGAACATAATGTTGACAAGTTCGGTTTCTCTTTCAAATGAATTGTTGTTCCAGTCAAGTGATTGGTTCCTGTCAATTTGGTGGTATAAAAATTTACGTTATGGGCCAATTCCATAAGGCAACTTAGGTCGGGATTTGTTCTTACCCGACAGCTTCATCTGCTTGGCTTGCTCTTCTTCCTCTATCTTCTTTCTCCAAGCAGTCTCTTCCTTTTGCCTTTGAATTAGCTCTAACTCCCGGTATCGCTCCTCCTCCTTCCTCTGGGCCTCTAAAGCTTCTCTCCTCTGAGCCTCTTCCACCCTCCTCCTATTCTCTTCTAGCATCTTATCTAGTTCTTCTCTTTCTCTTCGAGCTTGTTCCTGCAAGAGATGGCTCGATCATAATCATACCCAATTACTCCAAGAACCAAATGATATAAAGAAGAAAGTACACATCAGACAACAACGCTTCAGCGCTTAATCAGTTCCGCTTTCTAATTTTCTTTCTGACACTAATAAAAACAATACTTCAGCATTATAATAAAGAATGACACTTTTTTGGCCCCTAATTTTGAGAAACCACACAATGATTCAGATCAGATGTCTTTAATTTTTGTTATCTTGAAGACGGACAGCTGAATTCTCGGAAACCTGGCACAACATCCCAAGCTTCTTAACCATTCGGTTATGTTACAACTCATGCATAACATTACTTCGAAATTGTAAGGAAAATTCTGAGGTTTACAAATTGCAAGAGAATGTTATAGCAAGGCAAAAGACCACTTGCCAATAGTAATGACAATGCTTTATGAGTTTGTACTAAAAAAGGGATAACCCCTAGAATACAGCAGGGTTTATAAGACACCCTGACACAGCACGTCATACGTGCTTCGTACTCATCAAAATTAAAGCCCCACAAGCTCAATTACAGGAGAGTGATTATCTATATAAACGATCATTCTGCCAGAGAAGTTATTTTTCTCCGGTCATCTTAACTGAAAGATACTATTTTAACATTTTTCTCATCCCCAAAAAATCAGTATTGAACTATAGGATAACATGCCCAATAGCAATGGTCAACACTCAACGCCATGCTTGGGTTGAGGAGCTGACAGGAGGACTACAGGAGCTACCTCACATTAAACTCATTTAAATCCCTCAAGTCAAGCTTGCTGAGTGCCCTCTTCCTTTTTTTTTTCTTTTCTTGGCAGAAATTAAGAACTATTAGCTTAATGCTTAACTTTCCTTCATATGCCCCCTCGTGACTTTGTTGCAACATACTCTAACTAACATATCTTAAAGATATTATTAGTTATTCATGTTTAACTAACTTACAAAAAAGGAACGATGACACTCATTTTGGGAAGAAGCCACTAATTATTTTATTTTTTAATCTCTACATGCATCTATCACAACAAATAAATTTGGAGAAAGAGGACGCTCTTATTGTGGTAAGTAACAATATAGCATTTATCTGGACCAATTTTGTGTATCCTCTTCTCTAGCAAAAGAAAAAGACGGAAGAAACCAGTAGATGGCATAAATCAGGAAGCATACTTCTTTTTGTCTTGCTGTGGCAAGAGCAGCTTCCTTCTCCTTTTCAAGTTGAGCCGAAACACCATCAAACAACTTCTTCTGACCTTCTTCTATTCGTCTCTGTATTTCTAACTGAACTTCTTCAGAGCTTAGCTTCTCTTCCACATTCTTCCGAATTGCTTCCTCTAGTCTCCTTGCAGTTTCTTCTTCTAACAGTTTCAGTTCGGCCTCAAGCTGAAGCCTGGTCACACAAGCAAATGTCAACATAAATTTGTCCATTAAAGAACAAAGATTAGAAAAGTGAAGTCGCAGATGCTTGCAAAAGTCGGAGAGTAATAGATGGTTTACATACCATCCCGTGCATATACATGGTAAATAGAAGCTTATAACACATACCTTTCATAAGTTTCTGGTCTATAATAAATGAAACGAAAAGTATTTATGAGCTACATATTGATTATGGAATATAACTAGTTGAACTAAGTACTATCTTCCTTTAGAAAAGACTGGTGAATGTAAAGTAACTGGTCGCATGTCCAAAACCGGAATCTATTCAGAAGATTACGTGAGGGATCTAAGTTAAATACTTCCACAAAAGAGCCCATAGTTCATAACATAATTATGGGTCATATGTATAAAACAAAAAAGTAAGGCACCCTCACTATCAGATGGCACAATCTAATGCTAACACCGTGTTCAGAATAAAAGTAAAGTGACTTCAAGCTGTTTTAAAACTTCCATATGATAAAATGATTTCAAATAATGACCTAGCTGACAAAGACTTGACCACCTGTTGCTCTCTAAAACTGCAAAACATGACAGGAGAATCACTACATGCAATCTCGAATCTACCCTGAAATGCAATGCTGCAACGATATGGACATAAGACATGACACGGCAACACACAATTTTCATAAAAACTGGAACAATTGCTTTAAGGATACATTATAATATATATATATATATATGCCATATTAATGCACAACCGACAAAAAGAGAACGGTTTTTCCTGAAAACATTAAGGTCAGCATGTTCGTGCATGTTTGCACATAGTGTCTCAATGAATTCAGCATTAAGAATTTTTAAAATTATGGGATATTAAAATCACGTGTTTGAGTGTCAGGCATGAACACATTGAGGAAAAAATGTATCCAAGCATCATAGCTGCAAATGCAAATTACTCAATAGCATCACTACAAATGAAGAAGAATAAATTATTGGATGATGAAATGGTAATGTCGTATCTTTCAGAAATGATACACATAATTCATGAGCCTACTCTTCTTCTTCTTCTTCTTTTTCTATTCTAACACACTGCAACAACTACAGGGTAGCTAAGGATTTCACTAATTCTGACTATTGAACAAACAAATTAGATACACCTAAAACCTAAAGATACATTAAGGGTCTCAAAAAACTTGAACACTTCAATACTCACAGCAATCTGACTAATAATATATATACACATAAAACCTAAATAGACTACACTAAGAAACCATCCGCATAGGTATCATGGATATTTTTCAATGCTCAAGAGCACGTGATGCCTTGTTAGCAGTGCGTCCGAATTGAAGCTTCCCTGGATTTTGGAATGAACTTTAGCTTTCTAAAACCAACACATCACATCACTTCATTTTTTTTCTTTTCAACTACCAAAAGGCCAGTACAGAAAATCAACTCAATGAGCATGGTATTAAATATAAAGATATATCTTGTGAAGAGACCAGCAATTGGCCTCTACAGTACTAGAGAACCATCCATACAAACATGTATGCATATCTTGGCAACTCCTGGCTAGAGAATAGGGTTTGATGAACTCTTGGGAAAGAATTCATCATCCCCAAACCTAAATCATAGAACGTAATAGGATATTTACTAGGAATAGTAATAACCCTAATATGAAGAAAGAGGATTCAATTTAATGGCTCCACTTAAGGGGTTCTAATTCAGGTGACTGTTTCGATTCAGGTTTAGTGAGGTCTTGTACGTTTCTCGGGTAGAGAAGTTGCATACATTTGTGAAATCTCTTGTAAATCGATCATCATACCATAGCATTTGTTCAACATACTACATCAGTGATACGACATCTTTACTTAAAACATCAACGAGTTTCAACATCAAAACAGAATCAAAACATTTGCAACCAATGCATCAATAAATAGCAGTATTGTAACCGCGAGTGTGCTTAAAAAAATTAATGAAACTACCTCTTATTTTCCTCCTCCTCCTTCTTCAGTTTCTCAGCATTTTTGCGCTCACTCAAAGTAAGACTTGGACTGCGAGCCTTGGGCGGAGGAGAGGGAGAGCTACTCTTACTTTTATGTCTCCGGTGACGCTTAGGACTCGGAGAAGGACTTTTGCGGCGGTTTCTTCTGCGACGAGGGGAACTAGAACGACTCCTGCGCCTGCATTTCATGTAATACGGCTAAAATTGATGAAATTCTCGCTCAACAAGCACAAAAAGGTCTGATTATCAGCTCTTAGATTCAAAGTTTCATCTCATTTCTAAACCTAATCATATTTTCTCACCGTCAAACAAAGACAGCACAATTAACTCAAAGCACTGAGCTGTTCTCACTCGTGCAAAAATGATTGTGATGAAGATGAAGAGGAGAAGAAGAAAACCTGGTGTGAGAATTGGAGTAGGGTGAGCGACTACGGTCTCGTCTACTCCGGCGACTGTGGCGGTGGCCGACTGGCGACGGAGAGTACCTTCTCCGGTAAGAAGGCGAGCGAGAGATGCTTCTAGGCATTTTGTAGAGTGTTGCAGTAGTTAATTAACGTTCAAAAACACCATGACATGTTGAGATTGGGATCACCCGAGCTTCGGAGTCAAGAGAGTGTGGACAAAGGTCAGAGGAGAGAGTAGAAGCAAAAACCTTGCATTTCAATGAAGAAATTAGAGACCCGATTCGGTTTATCGGGTTTGGGCCTGGCAACTTTACATTGTCAATGGCCCAACTGCCCAATTCGTTATTTATTTATTAATTTATTTTACTGTATATATTTATGAAAAATTATACAAATTCGGTTTTATTATAGTTTGAAAGGTTAATTAATTTTGCTTCATCTGAACTGCTGATTATTTTGGTTATAACTTATGACTACAAAATCATATGGTCTTGGTTCTTAAAGCTTGAATTTTTTTACTGACCATATTAACCTTCTACAATAGATTAAGAACTGTCACATCAACCCACTCAACCAAGTCACGTCAGCTAAGACTGCCATGTCATTTCCCTATTCTTCTTAGTAAGAGTAGTAGTTTCACTTATACAAAGACTTTCTCTCTATAATTCTCCTTAGAGTCCTCTCTAACGAGGTATGATTCAGATTATGATACAAATAAAAAATAACTAAGAATAAACTAAAATTCAGTTAGTACAATCAGCAATCAATATTCGCTTCTTCATAACTACAATATTGTTGGCTTATCAAAAACTACATCATTGTGGAAAACCATGATTGTTTTCTGGTTTGAGAGATTTTTCATCTTTAGATAATATTAGTAGTGTTAGTAATTGGTGCACAAGATTGAATTAAACTACACAAATAATGGGTTCACATTTTCATTAGAGACAAGGGAAAAAAATTGAGATTATAGAGTAACTTTAGAGGTTATAGAATAACTTTTTTTTCCTAAACAAAATTTTAAGAAAATACTATACATTTTGGAGTGGACTTTTCAATTCAGATGCATTTGGGTTTTGCAATGAATTTTCACATCAACCAACCATAAAGTCAGCAATAGAAGCCAATGATCAATGCTTCCTCTAAAACTTATAAGTGATTCAGCAAACCATCATTGCATTTCACGAATTCATAGCCATATATGTCACTATTTTCCTCAAACTTTGTTTACTTCATAAAGCTCGTCAGATGATCAACTATCCGTCGTACCACGTGGTACCTCTAGCCTCATCACCCCCTCAACGTTCGCCACATGGCTCCCTCTTAGGCTTGTCCAACTCGGGAGTCAACTTGGAAAACACGGGTGACATCGACCGTTCAAGTCCATTAGAGACATCTTCAAAAATATCACATAGTGACTTTTGCTGACCTCCTCTTATGTCACAATTACCCGCTAAGTGGTCTCATGCCTCTCATAAACATTGACCGCCCCATGGACATTTCGGGACCCCTTCAATACCCCCTCGAACTTATCAGAAAACCTCTTCATAAGACTTCAACTTATTCGCAATAATACGCATGAGATCCATACGTCTAATCACAACCCTACCTTTGGACACGCGTAACCATGTACTTGCACTCCAAAAGCTTTAGGATTGCGCCCGCTTCGACTCAAGTCTAACCTTGAGATGTTAGACCACCTAGATCTCCAAGCCGTCGACACATTTGAGACACAGTAAGGTCAATCGATAACCTCTCAAACTCTGGTTCTACATTTGTGGATGAATATGCGTGAAGGCACTAGACTTGACCTTATAACATCCAAGTCCAAGATCAAGTGAAAGCTCAATTCAAAAACATTTTTAGCGTAAAAGCTCGAATACAAGACTCGTACAACAAGAAGACTTCGACAACTAGTCAACTACACGTATTTATGGGCCAGACATTGATGGGCCGCCCATGCAAACCAAAACATGATTACTATTTTAGAGTTGAGAGCCAGACATTGATGGGCCGCCCATGCAAAACCAAAACTTTACGTGCGCATACACAGGATTTGACTTTGATATGACTCTACACCTTAAATTACCAATCTGACACCCCTCCCTCCACAACTCAGTGCGTTCCGATAGGGGCAATATTGTAATCACTCATGCCACCCAAACACAACTCCTAATCATATTTAAGAACTTTTATATTTTCTTAAATATAATTACGATTTCTGGGAATTAAATTATTTACCTATTTTCTCACAGTGTCGTCTTCTTTAAGCTTTTTGCAGTGACAGAGTCCACTTGTTCTTCTGGGCAAGTACGGACACAATGTGAAGTAATTTTTCTTGTGCTTTGCTCTTTTTTGCGGATTGAACTGATTGTTTTGTTTTTCTCTGCTAATTTTGATGGACTAGAGTTGAAGAAGATGGGTACAGTGGAGAAGAAGAAGAAGAAAAAGAAGGGTAAAAGTGAGAAAAAGGATTTGGAATCAGAGGATTGGTGTTTTGTTTGCAAAGATGGTGGAGATCTAATCCTCTGTGAACACAGGTGATTCAATGAGTCCTTTTAATTTTTGTGTAATTTTTTTTTTTGTGATTTTAAAGCATTTACTTTTGTGTTTGTTTATGGTGTGCATGTTCGTCAACTGGACTGTTCTCTACTACATTACTTATATTTATGTATGTATAGGTCACACTTTTGTTTTAGAATCAGATTTTTTATCAAACCCCAATGTGACCAAATTTAGATGCCTAATGAAGAATATATCAATTTGCTTTGTGTCTTGGTTGAGTCTCATACTCTCAGCCAATAACTCTTTGACAGAGACTCCTTGAATAATGTATCATGAAGCCACTGGGATTAATGGATGATAGGAACACGAATGTACTCTCTTAGATAAAAGACACGAGGCAAAGTTAGCTTACAATTTAGTGTGCCTAATTGCTCTAGTAAGTTTCAATTAACGTTTTCTTGTTAAGCTGTTTTGTCATTTTCACACTGAAATAAGTAATAACTTCTATTTATAAAGACCCTCATAATTTAAGCATGTTTATTCACACCAGAATGGGATGTACAAAGCTACGCAATTACAACTGTTACTTTTTCTGTACACCATGAATTTAGAGTTTGATTTTTAGGGGATCTCTTGTAAACTACGATATTAGATGGTAATACAAAGATAGTTTAAATGCTTGCTTTTAAGTCGTTCGCCCCTTATTACATAAATGCTCTATGTGCATTCCTCACTTGGACATTATTTGGAGTGGATCTTGTGAAATAGGTAACAATCATTGCTATCTCTTCAAGTGTCCAACAAGTAGATTATGCAAACTACATGCCACATTCTTCTTTGTTTTTTTTTTCCTTCCTGTTTTGGCTCCAAACTACATTTCAGAGTGCTTAATACATAAGATGCCCATAACATTTAAACATATGGTTAGTTAGTTATTTTTAATATGTTGGTGTTCTAGCTAGTTGAAGTATTGGCTTTCGATATTCAGAAGCATACTTGATGAATTGCTAAAGAAATTCCTTAATAGGTATTGGCATATATCAACTTTTGTTTTGTTGGTGCTATTATGTTCTTCGTTTATCAACTTTTGTTTTGTTGTCCAACGTATATGCAAGTTTAATCATTTTCGCGTGTTATGATTTTCTTATCAGTCGGGGCATTAGGGCAAGCTAACTTTTTGTCATTATTTTCTAAAATGATGACCACTAAGGTTTCCGTTTTTCTTAGTTAACTAAATTCTAACAAATGCAATTCTGAGGACATTGGTACCCTTATCACAGAACTCAATTTTTTACTGAAGTCGTTTTTTCAAGCCTTTGCTGATTGTTTTCAATTCCCATCTGTCAATTTCCATTTACCAAATTCTAACTTCTCAGTATTCTCTGTTTTCTGATGTTCAAACCCAACCTATACATATAGTTTTTTGTATTTTTCTCTTTCATTATCAACTTCTAGAGAGAGAAAACGGTTTTCTTTTGAGGTTCTTTATTAGTTTTTTTTTTTTTTTTTGTTCGAGGAAGCAAATTGACCTTTGACTAGGATATATGCCATTAAGGCATTATAGTGACTTTGAACAATGGTGTTCTCCTTATTAGCTATAATCTTCTGTTGTCGACAAGTTATTAGCTGTAAAGAGTGAAGGTCTACAAGATTTGGCTTAAATGTCTACATTAATGGTTAACATCTTCTGTTTCAGGGATTGTTTAAAGGTTTACCACACTGACTGTGTGAATTGGGATGATTCTCTTCCGGCAACTGAAAAGCGCTACACTTGCGGTAAAAATTTCTCACAATTAGTTCCAAATTCCATCAATTCTATAGAAATGGATACAGTTGATTTGTGCGTGTATGTGTTTTGACAAATAGAGAAATTAACATACATGATAGAGAGTGGGTTTTCTTGTTCTTATGAATATTTTCTTATTGAGTCATTGGGGGAGAGAGAGAGAGAGAGAGAGAGGGTCAACCGTAAGGTTGGTGAAGTCATCATTTTGCAGTCCCTAAATTCTTGTGTTATTATGCTCTTTTTATTTGGCTCAACGTACATGCTTTCATATATCAGCTTTAAGAGTGGTACGTTTTACATTTCAGAACGACACACTTGCATGGAGTGCAGTAAAGCCTCAAAGTTTTATTGCTTTTTATGTCCAATGGGTTTATGCCAGAGTTGCTGTAGGGGGGCTCAGTTTGCACCCGTTAAAGGAAAAAGTGGATTTTGCAGTTCATGTTTGGATTATGTTTTACGTTGTGAAGAGAATGCAGAATATGACTCGGATGGGGTATGTGTTCCTGGCTCACTACATTGTTGTTATTAGCCTAGGTAATTTACATCAACGATCTGTTTCTCGAACATTTGGAAAGTATAAATGTATTCCATGTAATACTGAAAACAATTGCTCGTAGGGTTAATTGTAGCAATGAAGAATTTTGTTCATCTGCTTTTCTGAAAGGAAATAAAACAAGTTATAAATGACAGCAAAATGGCAAGCAAACAGTACACAAGGGATACAAAAGTCTAGTAGTTATAAGAAATGCATTGAAAGGTTACACTACCTACATTGTCCAGTTTAAAACATTATTGATTGTGCTATGTTTGGTGAGTTCTGGAGTTGTCATTTTTTGTCAGTTTCCTAGAGAGCTTACAAATTACTACAAGTTACTCACCATTTGAATGTAGATTTTCTAGGCCAAATTTGGACCTTAGAAAGGATATAGACTGTCCTGTGGCAATTTTCTTGTTTCGGTATATTTCGTGGTGAACTTAAATTTTTTATATTTTGAAGTATGCCCAAATAGACGTTTTCTGTTAAATTACTTTCCTTAAACACTGTGCAAATAGAAAACATGTTTCTTTTCCCCTATTCTAGTTGAATATATAACGGCTTAGAAGAATCCTGTACTTACCCGAGTTAGGCACTTCTTTCTATGTGTGTGTATTTATCTTTGTATACAGATGAAAAAAATTAAAAATATCAACACAGATAAACAAATGAATCAGTGAGCTCAAACCATCCTTCTCTTTTTCTCCTTAGATGTATTGGTGAGTTCATTATCTTCCTTTTTCTTCACTACTCCCTGTTAATTTTTCAATAATCTTCTACTTAACTGTTTGTTAAAAATTTATGAATCAAAATTTAGTTATTATGCATAGTTCTTTGATTTCTACAGAGATGTGCAATTTTCGAATTGTGGGCATGCACTGAATTTTGGTTTATAATTCTATGGAGAAGTCTCTTCTTTAAACTTGAAGTCAACTAAAAGATAAACTTAGATACGATTTCTGTGAATGCTAGTCCTTTTAGTTTTCTTCTTTTCAAAGTTTTTAGGAAGTTTTCAGTGCCTTATCCAATTTGTCTCAATACCTTTCTCATAATGACATTGATATGTGAGCAAAAAGGGGAGTAGTTTTTATCACCAACGATGGTGAGGGTTCACGCAATTCAAATTACAATGCAAAATCATCTCAGTATTGCATAATGCTTATTACCCTTTACATTAGCAGACGTAAAATGAAATCACAGTTCATTATCTTTTTCTTCAAACTTGGGGGTCTTGATGATTGTTTAGACTTTATTTAATAAGAACAGTATGAAGTTATTTCAATTACACATAATAAGAAAGAGTATACAATGGATTTTTGGGGTTTTGATTAGGGATAATAAATTCCCTTTTGCTCTTTTTAGTTCTTAACAATTTCCTGTTTTGTCATTTTCTTGATTTATTATCATTGTTTTGGGTACATGTATTTATCTTGACGTTCACCTGTTACATTGATGCATATTTTCTTTGGGCTATATGGTTGTTGACTTGCAGGAGAAGTTAGACTACAATGATCGAAATAGAGATGAATGTCTATTCAAGGAATATTGGCATATCATAAAGAATGATGAAGACTTGACATTGGAAGACGTTTATTCTGCAGATGTTCGATTAAAGAAGGGAGGGAACTACAAGTATGGCTCCTACTCAGTCAGAAATGGAAAGGGTGATGAAGAAGTTGGATTTTTAATATCTGATTCGGACTCTGATTCAGGTTCTGGTTTTGTTGATAAAGAGCACAATCGAATGGGCAAAAAAAGAACGGGTTCCAATAAGTTTTTTGGATGGGGATCAAAACCTTTGATTGAGTTTCTCACATCAATTGGTAAAGATACATCCAATCCGTTGTCACAGTATGATGTGGAATCTATAATTTCTGAATACATTAAAGAGAAAGGCCTATTCCATCGAGAGAAAAAGAGGAAAGTTCTTTGTGACGAAAAGCTGTATTCTATTTTCAGAAAGAAAGAGGTTACTAAGAATAGGATATATAATTTGCTGGAAGCTCATTTTGCTGAAAATTACTTGAACTTATCTGAGGAAGGTGAAGATCTGTCTGAAAAGGAAGGTGAAGATCTGCCCGAAAAGGAAGGTCATTCCTGTCACAGAAATGAAAAAAGTAGAACGAAGTCACGGAAGAAACAGAAGATCTCGAGCTCAGATGGGGAATCGCAGGAAAGAGATGTGGATGTTGAAGTTCAAAAGAGCTGTTTTGCTTCAATAGTTGTTGAAAATATTAGGCTTATTTACCTAAGGAAGAGTTTGATGGAGGAGCTATTGAAGGAGCCTGAAACTTTTGAGAGCAAGGTAGTTGGAAGTTTTGTTAAAGTCAATGCATACCCTAGAGACTACATGCAGAGAAGTCCGTACCAGCTCTTGCAAGTTACCGGTAATTGCAACTAGTCAATATGATCTATTGTTATTTTTTAGCTGCTTATATGATTGAAATCTTGTTGTTTTCTAGTCCATGTAAATAGGATTCTGTTAGAAGAAAATGCATTGGTTTTTTCTAATTCTTGAGGATCATAACTAATTTTAATGATCCTACAATCCTAACTCTACCTTACAATGAACATATGACATGATCTTCTTTAAATTAGTTGGTGCCCTTTCAACATATGTTGCTTCCTCAATATGGTGATTATTATTGTCTCATAACTTTGAATTCTTGCAGGAATAAAGATAGTATCGACGACAGGTGAAATCAACAGCGACGTACTCCTGCAGCTTTCCAGTATGCCCAATGAGCTTCCCATTTCAACATTGTCTGATAATGGCTGCACTGAGGTAACCTACTTGATTAAAGGTTCTTTTCTTACAGAGTGCCAAATTGACAAAAGGAATTGCCAAGTGAATTCAAAATTAAGTGTGAATCTGTGATGATCTTGTTTGGTAACTTTCTTATTACTAGATCTGGTTGGACTTTAGAAAAAGTGAAGACCAGTTTATGATAATAGTAAGTGTTAGCTTTTGCCTTGGTATTGTTGGTCTCTAGTGAATCCCATTATGGTCTGCTGTAGAATGGCATTAATTATAATCCATTTTGATATTCTGATGCTCAAAGTAGACTGGGTTTGGCTTTTATTTTGTTGTTTTGATGTTTATTCTCGTTACTTCAAGTTTCGATGGAGCTCTAGGATCTCAGATGAAGTCATGTAGACTTGCATCTCCAGGTGAGGATTATGTCATAATTTTTTTTATAAAGACCCTGACATTTTTAGTCCATTATCTGGTTTCGCTCAAGGATATGCTTTATGTGACAAAAAGAATATACAACACATTGGTGGGGGTACCTAACCTGCTTTATGTGACTTACATCCCGAACACCTTTCTGGCCGCAGAGTACCTAACCTGCAAAACCAAGCTTCTCCCGACTGAAGCCCCTCCGATGCCCAAGTTAGATATTGGTATACTAATCAAGAGTCTATTATAGTATATTGTGCCTATTTATAGTGAGAGATCCCGTGGTATCTTATGGAACATACCTATTATTTCATCCCAACACTTCGATTCTTCCCCATAGTTACAAATTCTATGAGGGTTATTGGATAGCTGATTTTACTTTATTGTTTCAAGATATGTGCCTTTTGATAGAAAATTATGTATTATTGATCAATTTGTCATGGAACTCTATGCAGGATGACTGCAAGGATTTGCAAGAAAATATCAAAAATGGCATTTTTCAAAAGCTTACCATTGTAAGTTCTCTCATACACAAGTGGAAAAGCCTTGCTAAATAGTTTAAGTTAAGCTGAATAGTATATGCACTTATTGTCCACTAATCTATGTGCACCTAACTGATCTCGAAGGATGCATGAATTTTCTTTGCATCACAAACTGGTTCACTAATATGTTCAGACAAGCTAGTGCTTCTAATATATAATCAATCGTTTTGTTTAACAGGTGGAGGTTGAAGAAAAGGCCAAAGTTCTGCATGAATTGATAATGAAGGACGTATGTATTACTTACTCTTTCTTGGAAATAAAATCTAGTCACACACACAAGATAGTTAAAATAATCCAGACCCCTTATTTTTCAAACATGTCTTCACATAGGAAAAACAAAATTAAAGAAATTTTGAGATGCTGTATGAAATTATCACAGCAATGGTTATGGTGATATATTTGTTTACTGTGTGCCTGTTTTCTGTAACTTTGTCTTCTATAACTTGACTTATTCTATTTACTTATCATCTACTAGTGGATTCCGAGAGAGTTGGTCAGATTACAACACCGCATCGATTTCATGAACGAGAAGGGACGAAGAAGAGAATATCCTTTTGTACTGTAACCTATGTAAGATAGTGTTGTTACTTATTTACCACAAGTTAGCACTCACTGAACACGAAACCCATGTTTCAACATTTATGCTATGTCCAGAAAATTGAGAAGTATATAGGAAGGGAAAGAAAAGTTGGAGGTAGAAAGTAATTAGAAAAGCAACGTCTTATAAACAACGTAAAACGAGCTACTAATAAGAAAGTAAACATATTAGTACATTTGTGTATCTTAACAAATGAAAGTTTGCCGAGTATTTCCATGGCTATTTCCTTAACTTGCTTGATGGTGATGCACATTATACGAGCTCTTAGCAAAGAGGGCACAGCTTAGGCAACCAGATGAACAGAAGCGATTATTACGCCAAGTTCCCAAAGTCATCGCAGAGGAAATACGTGTCAAACCTGCTAGTTTGGATTCTGATCTGGAACTCATCTCAGAGGAAATGCACGATAAACCTGCCGGTTTGGATTCTGTTCCAGAAGTCGTTGCAGAGGAAATGCATGTCAAACCTGCTAGTTTGGATACTGTTGATGGTTTCCCGGAAATGCTTGTCAAACCCGCTAGTTTGGATACAGCTGATGGTTTCCCGAGATCAATCCCTCCCGAGACACTAATGTAGTCGCAGCAATTCAACAGATGCAGCAGAATGCGAGAAATGATATTTGGTTAAATTATAAGGGTTATGCAACCATGCTTGTATATCTTCTTGCTTTTGTTTTCCATGTAAAAAAGATTTGGTACTTTTGAATTGAACCCTACCCTTGTGTTGTATTTTGTGGACACTTCATGTTGGCATTGTAGTCTGCCAAATCTATATGTTTCCTTATTTATGTATTCAGCTTTTCGTTTTCTCATGAAAAGAGTTCCATAGATGCTCGTAAGAGACGATAAAAGGAGATGAAGACGTTAACGAGAGGTAAATCGCTTCTCAACCCAAAACTTGATATATAAGAAACATGGTGTTCTCTGTACAACACACTTCTCTATAATCTATGCTCACATTACCCTGAAAGTATCGGTATAGCACTTGTTCAGTTCCCGCCTTTGTGAAAGCCCGTTTTGTGGTACCTTCTATGATGTAGAGACAGAAGAAGCTTCAACGAAATCTGAAGCTATGGCGGATGCAACCACCGGCTTAGAAGCCATTTGTACATTACGTATTAATATACATGAGATGTGCCTCTAATTCCGACTATATCTACTCCAAGGGAAGATGATACCTATTATCATGTAAATTACCTGATAACCATGTCCACTCTGTCAATGACATCCAATGCTTTCGCCTTGTCTATGCCAAAATCAATGACGGGAACACTGGAGGTAAGCCTCTTAAAGGAGAATAATTCTTTGCTTCCTCCTCTTGTTGGGGATTGGTTGCTACTCTTGCTGAGCCTGTCGTACTTTCTCAAACTCGTTTTCCCAGAGTCGTAGTCTTGACTCTTGCTAATTCCTCGACTTCTTTTGTTCTGAGCTATATCCCGCAACATTTCCTTGTCTTCAACGGTTAGTATGGGTGATGAGGCATTGGTGGGTTCATGGTTGAGCTGCTCATTTGTTTTTCGAACTGGTGTAAGATTTGAGGATTTGACAGGTGACCTCATGACACTACCATAGCTGCCGGGTTTGGATTTGCTGACCAAATGGTGAAGCCACGTAACAAGTTCAAGAATATAGGATTCTGTTTTTTCCTTGTCTGCATGGTGTAGTGTCTCGATCCGAATAACATCCATCTGTGTTGGCTTCCGGTTTAAATCAGATCTGTACACGACACGAGTCGTCTTCATTAATTCCCGCATATCAGCTTAACTCTATAAACAGAAAATAGGGAAAACGGAAGGAAAACAAACAAATATGGTGCTTATATTACCCTGTATTTGCCCACTCTCCAACCCAGCCAAAACCATGATGAGCTCTGATTTAAATTATTTGCGATCATGTGTAAGAAAAGTAATGGTTAGACCAGGATAGAAGTATATTTATGAGAAAACACAAGGGTAGATTTCACATATTGGCCATCTTACTTTGCTGTGTTTGATGCAATCGGAACAAGCCAGTGCAGAGTTTTCTCCATCTCGGTTTTGATATCCGTAATAGTAAGCTGCAGAAAAATAAGATTTAAGAACGATAGGAATAGGTAGAGGATGGTTTACTAACTTAATTCAATGTATTATTTAGTCCCGACTAAAGGAAGCCAATAATCATCTTATCTAAGTTCAGTTTCTTTCTTTTTTTCTTCCGGTAAATGTACTTACATGCACAAACACACATTTAACAATTATCATTAGTAGTACAAGAAATTAATGATTTAGGTGATACCTCTTCATTGACATGAAATGATTGTAATTTGGAGCGCAAAGCTAGTTTTATGCTGGGTGGCAGATTCTGGTATAAAGTGTCCCTTGTACTTGGAGGAATAGAAGTTGATCGAGCTACCTGATTGCATTAAAACTGACTCAATATATATATTTTTAAAACATTTAGAAGAGAGGTTACGAGTCTATGTATTTTATTTGATTTTAAGAGGAAAGTCAAATTAATTAGATTAAATCAACCATAAGACATCATCATTCATGTGAAGATCAAAAGAAAGGAAGCTGCATTACGAGATACAAGACAGTGACCAGAGAAAATATACTCACAAGGGTATCAATTTGCAGAATAATATTTGCATAATGCAAAGAAAGACCAGCAGGTCCCAGCTTTAGATGATTGTTCACAATTCCCTTCAAAGGTTTATCATTTTCTGCATTAGGAACACAACAAAGCATCATTACCAACTACCAACTCTTGAACTCTTATTTATACGCGACTGTGTAAGTGCATCATGCAAGATATAGAAACTGAAATACACATGCAAAGGAAACATCTGATGAGTTCTGATAAAAATGAGGTAGACTCCAGAAGCAAAGGATAGAAGCCCAATTTGTAAGTAAGATCCAAGGAAACTTTCAAAGTGAATTGTTTGACAAAAATAATTGTTGATGCCATTAGTGAATAAATAACTGAAATATGAACAGAGGCAGAGAGATACCAATAATGGAACTGAAAACAAACCTATAATTAGAATAGTAAAAAGATCCAAATTAGTCCCTGAACTATCCAGTTCGTGCAATTATAGCACCTCAGCTATCAAACGTGCCAATTTGGTACATAAGTTATGCAAACGAGTCAGTTTAGTCTAAACGTTTTCAAAATTGAGCAATTTAACGACATTCCGTCTAATTTGTTAACGGAGCCGTTAAAATTACAATAAAAAAAATATTTTTTAATACTATTGATGACGTGACAATGATTAATATTAGAAAAAAAAGTCCAAATTAGTCCATAAATCATCCAGTTCGTGCCATTTTAGTCCCTCAACTATCAAACGTGCCAATTTAAAATATTTTTTATTGTAATTTTAACGGTTCCGTTAACAAATTTGACGGAATGTCCTTAAATGGCTCGAGTTTTTAAAACGTTTGGACTAAACTGACTCATTTGCATAACTTATGTACTCAATTGACACGTTTGATAGTTGAGGGACTAAAATGACACGAACTGGATAGTTCAGGGACTAATTTGGACCTTCTTCCATTAGAATACTCTCTACTCCTCCCTTTTAATTTTACTTGCTGAATGAATTTGATAAACTACAAATCTATAACGATTGATTTAGTCAATCGTTAAATAGATGTGGTGGGAATAGATTGGTACTAGTGCTTCTTGCATGCGAACTGCTACACGTGTTACAACACTAGGAATATGATATATTCTGGGATGATGCAAATCGGCATATACAATGAGGTATGAATCACATGCGGTATGAAAGATGACGTTGATTATGCATTTGACTTGGATAAATGCATACATACCAGCACTGCCAAATTCATTGTGTATCTCCAGATACAGAAAATGGACAATATCTACAAGCTTCTCCATCACCTGTAGCACAAACCTTTAGATTGGTGAACTGCAATATTACCAGTTCATTTTATCAAAGTCTTAATGTAATTAACAAAAGGAGTTTCCATTAAGTCAGTTATTATATGGCCAGTGAAGTGCAAAATATAGCTAGAACAGGATGACCCTGAAAGAGTTGATTTTTTTTTTTAACAGAGATAAACATTGGAACGAATTTGAGAAGTTTCAAGAAAATAGAAACTCATCAATTGATAGAAGTACATATCACAAGAAAGGTAAGAAAAGCTACATACCTCTTCCAAACTCCTGGACCAAAGTGACTTTTTCTTTAACATTTTTACTTGTTTTCTTTGGCTTTTTAGTTCTGCCCTCAAGATGGCAAGGCTATCACCTGTCCAGAGAAAGATATATTACTGAATATTCTAGATTACATTCAGTTCAATTAGTAGATCCAGACCATGACACTTTCCAAGTGATCTAATAGGATGAATTTCAAACTCATAACAATAAAATAAAAATATCAATACAAGTATATAATCCTCAGCAGACTCTAGATTCTAGAAGAACTACAAAAGTTCCTCATCGTAATACTTCATATTAGATATGGAGCTTTTTTGTCCCTCAACAGAACCAACGTTAACCAAACTGAAACAAGTAAAATGGAAAATAATAGTAATCCTATGTTGTTTTTTCTTTTTAAACATTTTATTCAAGCCATTAAGAACTAAACAAAGTCAACAAATTACCTAAAACTGGTAGAAACAAAAGGAAGACAACAATTACATATGTTATTTAACACTCTTATATCTTCATATTTATAAATAATAAAAACAATCCTACAACAAATGCTTGAGTTGCACTGATGTATTATACAGTTAAAAAAAAAATAACTCACATAAATCTACATGACAGAAATGTTAGTAGTGAAAAATATTAAGACATTTTCATAATCAGATACATGTCTCTTGATCACCTATACACTACTGTCACAGAACACTTGAGCACATGACCACTTGCTGGCAGGGAGCAGCTATATATATCACTAGGGAGTTCGTAGTAAATTTACTATATGTAGCTTGAACTTCTCATGGTAGACTTTCAAGACAGAACTCCCCTCAGCTGTTGCCCATTTTTTAATAGTGTATACCACATTATACCATTCCAAATTCAGCAGAAGTTTACGACATTCATCCCCAAATAGTTTATAACAATCTAGTTTCATCACTGAATTTACTTTGGATTAAATATCAAATGTCATATATTATGTAGCCTTTCTGTTTGGAAGCAAAACTATCATCACTGAACTAAAAGTTAGAACTAGGAAATGTAAAAAAGGGGGATATAAAAGAAAATAAAAGTCACCTTTCTGTGTGGAGGCAGAACTATCCTCTGCACGCTTACGCTGATAGTCTTGTTCAAATCTGTCCAATGCATGCAGCTCATGGTACAAGTCCTATGACCCAAAGAAAATTAATGTTTCTATTCTGTAACATTTGGAATACATACAAGCCAATACTAATCTCACAATAGTTCACATATGATTGCCCACAGTCAACATTATACGACTACCCTTACAGCACATAGCAATAAATCTTAATATATTTCAGCAGCCAAAAAAATTGCTTTGGTAAGTTGCTGCAAGATAAAGTGGGATTAGAGGAGTTTATTTGTATGTTGGAAGCTACATAAATGCATAAACGAACCAAATTTGCGAAAGACTTTTCCTCAGGGGAGCTTGACTGTAAGAATCCATAGCTGGAAATGATAGACTCACAAGGTGATTGACTAGTGAAAAAAAAAAAACAAATCTGCAACAGGCTTTTCCTGGGGTGGGTGGGGGGAGGATGCTTGACTGTAAAAATCCACAGGTGGACACGATAGACTCACAAGGTTCATGACTAGTAACAAATAACGGGTTCCTGAAAGTAATTCTAAACAATCGGTTTTTGAAAGATTCTCAACTCTCAAGTCATCTTGGAGGAATAATGGTAATTTCACCCAAGACTCCACTTGCTACCTTGTCACATTCATTCATTTCTATTTCACTTCATCTTAATTGTAGTTCCAGTTCAACTTAATTCCGTGAATATTACTTCGGAAAATTCGTTTTTCAATACGTCAACTTCGGTCTTATTTCAAAATGTACTGCACAAAACAGCAGTGGTGATAAAAAATCCAATATAGCATGATTTATGATGCTAACTGCTAAGGGTTAATGCAGAGATGGTCTGACATGGTAGAGGGAACACTGATGTAATGAGTGTAGATTTGGTAAGGTACCCTCGTATTACGCCAGAAGGACCCCCGAGGTAGTTACAAAGGGTCCGAAGACCGCCATTAGGACCCCATCCGGCCTTACAAAGGGTTCTAATGTGTTTTTGCTATTCAAAGACACATTGACTAGACTGTACATGATACAAGAAACAAAGAGGGCATATCTGTGTGTTTCTGCTAGATACTTACGGCTGTATGCTGAACCATTGTCATTAATTGATTCATCACTGATTCAGCCTCCTCCTTCAATTGATTTTGAGGGGTAAGTTCTCTGCTAATTCTAACAAATGAAACAATAAGTGTGTCAGTAAGGAATGAATATGCATACTTTCTATGCATAGTGTACTCAAATTTAAAATAACAGATAAAGTGGCATCCAAATTACTTCTCAAAATAGCGATCGAGGTTGTGCCATTGTGGGTCTTTACAACGATTTCCAAAACGAACAACTTCTCCAGAAAAAACTCCTAATTCTTCCCTGTTTATGGACAATTCAATAAATCATCAGAAGTAGAACTTAAATAAATTAAACAGTACAATGTTGACTACTTAAAAATAGATCATTCAATAAGCCATTTCATTAGTTTTATCGACCTCTTGTCTGCAGCAACTGTTCGTAGAAGCTCATCCATATCCTTTGATACTAGATGTTGTACACCTTCTGAAGGTAGCACCACGTCTTTTAAATGTTTTACATTTTGTTTAGAAAGGGACATCATAAGACTGGAACCCTTGACAACTGTATTTGCAACCTCAAAAGCCAATATTCCAATATCATTTCCTTTGGTAGCTACTCCAGACACAAATCCACTGTTAGCATTCAAATTCGTCATGCTGCTGCCAAGTGTATCTAAGACCTCCACTGCCTTCCCTATCCCAAAAGTACCAGCTCGGCCTATGCGTGAGCTCACCTCTGAAACCTGTAAAATTCGTACACCAAGCAATGAAGTGCAACCGCAAAATAAGCAGATAGAACTAACTATCTTTAGAATCGTTGGTGATATGAATATAGAGAGAACAAGAATTCACCTATTGAAAGTGATGGAGGGAACTACAAACTACAAAGTACAAACAACACCTCATTCCATTATGATATTGACACAGTAGTTCTCAACTCAACATTTATGATTCAAATTTCTATAAAAAGCTGAGATTGTGTCATTAGAATTTTATAATTTCATCATCCTCCAACTTGACTCAATTTACTCTGTGCACCATCTGACTACCCCCACTCAGACAATGCATGCACATCATCATGAATCTGATTCAGCACATCCATGGCAGACACAAAACATGCAATCATCATCAAAAGAGATAAAGTTAAATCAAATTCTTTCTCCATCCAAATCTCACCGTCACAAAAAGTAGCCACTTGATTGTAAACAACACCAGAATCACCTTACTTAACTCAACTAGCAGATCGTTGAAAACAAATACCAATAGATGGAAGAGAAGGTGATTAATGGACCAACCTTGGCAACAGCAGCTTGAGTAGACCTGACTGATCTAGATTTATGAGCGAACCGAGGAATACCGTCGTAGAAGTCCTCCTGGCTGACCTCTCCGCCGCCGCCGCGGGCGGCCTCCTCCGGCAACGGCTGGTCGTCCGTGGCCTCTCCGATCTGCCGGTGGTCGTTGACATTGTCGCTGTACAAGCCTCTGTCCGGAGTAGGAGACTTGGAGCAAAGCCCTCCCATGGAGAAACTGCTAGTTGGATCGCATGAATTGGAAAAATTGGTTGAATAGCGTGAAAATGGCGGAGATGTAGAGGAAAATGGAATCCAGGAATGTATAGGGAATTGGAAAATGAGGATTTCGATAGAGAAAGCTATGAAATCAAAGATCTTCTTCTTCTTCTTCTTGAGAAAATCACTGTAATGGTTATGGATGCGAGCGTGGTTGCTTGCTTCAGCTGACTACTGGCTTGACCAGGAACTGGTCAACGCTCGTTGACTTTTTATACATATTTTGTTGTGATAATGGTTGTTGATTTGCTGGCTTGGCTTTTTGTTTGTCTCAATCAGATTTCAAATGACGTGTTAGCATAGGCACGTGTCCGAGTCTTGTCCCGAGTCCAGCTCAACTCACTCACTCACGTTTTCAATTGAAGTTGAAACTTGACACCCAAAATTTTTAAAACAAAATAATTTATTTTGGCAAAAAATTACGATAAAATGATGTGGCAAACTATGTGGCAAATATATATTTCATGTTTTTGTATAATAAAATTAAATTTAACGAAAAACAACCCGACATATATGATATCACCACCCTCTCATGAATTTTTGGCATAGAGCGCTCAATATATAAAATGTATTGTACACGTGGCATATGTTGATTCAGCCAAGTCATCAAAGAAATATTTGACGTGTCATGCTTTATATGTTGACACATCATTTTGTACAACTTTTGGAACGTATAGTATTGCTCCTTGTAAAATTGGTTGGTGACATGTATATTTCCTTTACCATAATTTCACAACACAGCCATGGTAAATTATTTTCAAAGAAATAGAGACAATTACATAAAACAGTAATGAAATAAGACCCAATGCAAAACAAAAACACACAAAATGTATCGCCAACTGAATCCAAATATTCCCAAGTACCCACCACACCAAACGTGCCTTCTCATTCTCAAAATTAGCAACCATCTCAACTGTTTTTTCTTTTATCAACAAAATCATATATTTAGTGAAACCTAAAAAAAAAGAAAAAAAAAACAACACAAATTCGAAACCTCAAAAAATAAAATAAATAAAATGCTTAAATAATTTGTCCGAACAAGCCTTCTACTTTTATATCACTTATAAAACAACTCTCTCTCTCTATATATATATATATAAAGACTTTCAGCCATGATTTATTGGCTGAGAGTATCAGTAAATTAATATTGGTCAATTAGGTAATGCCACATCATCTATTTACACCCATACCCGCCCAAG
>JAYMSZ010000171.1:0-25627 GCA_036897665.1 Pelargonium citronellum
CTACGTCAACATCAGAAAGGCAATGTTAGCTGGATATTTCATGCAAGTAGCTCATCTGGAGCGCACTGGACACTATCTGACCGTCAAAGACAACCAAGTACGTGCTGTGGTTTCTTTCTGTAAATGTTATCCTGGGTTGTGGGGCTCCACCATTAACTGGATATTGAAGCATTTTCTTTCTTTTGCAGGTTGTGCACTTGCATCCCTCAAACTGTCTGGATCATAAGCCTGAGTGGGTTATTTATAATGAGTACGTCTTAACCACTAGAAATTTTATTCGCACGGTTACAGATGTTCGTGGTGACTGGTTAGTATTCTCACTTTGAATGATTTCGATATTCTTTCTTTCGTTTTTCATAGTTATGATAAATCAGTTGTGAATTGTCATTTTGTTTTGTTGGTTAATTGCTCTACTTAACTTGTTTCACTGTTTGATCTGGTGCAGGCTAGTTGACATAGCTCCGCACTACTACGACCTAGCAAATTTCCCTCAGTGTGAGGGCAAACGGGTTTTGGAAAAGCTTTACAAAGCGAGGGAGAAAGTGAAGGAGGAAACGAGGAACAGAAAATGAGATACATCCATTCCTTTATAGTTTTGGTTCATGCAAATGTTATCTATTGGGAGCTTGAATGTAATACACATCTATTTTGGCCCTCCCAAGTGGAGCTAGAGCCTGATTTACTACAGGGGAAAGACTAGCAAATATCATGTACCAGTTATTGTGGGTAGTAGGTTTTTTAGTGACTGCTAAAGTTTGTGCTGTGTTCACAGAATATGGTTGTTTCATTTTCTAAAATCTGAATTTTAGTTGTTAGCAAGTTAGATACATATGAGTAATCTGTCTCTTGTACTCATGCACAAAAAATTGTTTGTTTTCATGTGGAATTCAGTTTATCATGGAAAGATTTAAGGTCCATTTGGCCATCAACTTTTAAAAAGCTTTAGTAACTAGATCTCTTTTGGGTCATGTTGTTCCTCTCTATTAGTTGGTGGTAATGGTGCTGATTGTCATTTAGTTGTATAATTACACATATGGTGGTCAAGATGATAAAATAATATTAAATTTTTTCAGATCAATTGAATAATGATAAGTGTTGTATTGTTTTTTATTATTATTTTTTTATTTTTAACTTGCCATGTTCAAAGCACAAAAAGAGAATAAATATTTTTATTAAAATTGATAATGATAGTGATTCGTAATTATACTTTTATTTATCCGAAATAAGAAATATACTATTGCTTCTTCAAATTCAGAGAAAAATAAAATGAAGGCTTATGATGTACTCAACTAAGTGTAGTTCCCAAGTAAGGGAATTATCTTTATAAATGCCAAAAAATTACATAGGAAGTATCATATGCTAAGCACAGTCTTGATCAAATTTTGTAATGCTCAAAATCTTGGTCTTCACATCACCCCCTTGATCAAATTTTGGTAGAGCTCATCAATTTCACCCTACAAAATGTTAAAATGGGCTCATGAGCTTCATATTGCCATAAAAGCCACAGAAGCTCAGTGTGTATGTGAAGAGAAGCTATTCAACATACCTTGTAGTACTGAAACAGTTTGTTTCTTTTCTTCTTCATTGTTGCTGTCACAAAATCTCTCTCCATATCAAACAGGTTAGGTTCCAAAATGACCCCTTTGATGCACTCAAAACCTCTCAGCTGGATTCACCAAACATATATATAAGGTTGGTTTCAGGGATTAAATTTTTTGGAATGGAAATGGGAATCGGAATGAGAATGTGATTCACATCCCAAAGGCCAAAGCCATTCCGATTCTTGACTCCCATTCGTGAACAATAATTCTTATCCAAACGCTACTTCAGTTCATTTCATAGAACACAAAACAAACCTTGTTTCTCTCAGCTGTAAGCTTGAATTCTTGGAGGACATGACTCCTTAGCTGTTGAAGAGAACATAGTTCAGACATGGAACCCATGTGACCATTCTTATATGCCCAGCTTTTGGTGTTTTCTTCATTTGGCACAACTATTGCTACCAGACATGACTTGAAGCTGTTCCCATAAATCCAAATCTAAAAGCACCGAAAAAACAGAACACAATCAGTGATCAAATATTCTTGGTGAATTAACAAGAGCCGGAAAAGATGCTCACATCTTCAACTATGGGAGTGATGCCATAAACATTTTCAAGATACTCAAGTGCAACATACTCTCCTTGGGACAGTTTTATAAGATTCTTCTTCCTATCGATAATCCTCACAACTCCATTAGGATCTATTTCTCCAATATCCCCTGAAAAAGCAAAGAACTTTAGTAACATAACACAACATAAGCTTTGAATGCAAAACTGTTCTTGAATCTTGTTATGAAATGACTCAGCTTAACCTGTATGAAACCATCCATCTTGCATGCTCTCTCTAGTCAGTTCAGGATTCTTGTAATATCCCGAAAATATAGTTTTCCCTCTCACACAAATCTCGCCACGAGAAGGATTTGCAAGTGGGTTGTAACCCATATCTGGAACCTCCTCCAGGCGCAGCTCGTTATATACAGACACGGCGCCAACAGTTCCAAGCATGCACATTTCATCTGGAAAGCCTTGTGTAGTTGGTCCACAAGTTTCTGTCAAACCTGAATGGAACACGATGCATTGCAATTATGCAACTACTTCAAGTTTAGTGATAATTTTCATATAAACTAACTGAAGTATTCAAGAATTTACCGTAGCCTTGAACTACAAAGGCACATGAAGTGACTCGCAAAAACTCTTCAACCTCAGGGCTCAAGGGCGCACCTCCAGATACTATCAGTCGAATCCTACCTCCTAGCTTAGCTTTAACCTAAACATATAAAAAGAAAGAAAGTTTCTCTAAGCAGTCTCAGAGAAATGCTGGTGCCATGATTAAAGTTTTGAAGAATCATATATTCATGAGACGAGAAGATATTTCACCTTCCTGAAAGCTAACAGATCCGCCAATCGGGATGCTTCTCGGTGTTTATACCCAGAATTCATCCATCCAAGTTTACTGTATAGCAATCAGAGTTTCAACATCATTAGATCATAAATCAATAGCTTTTCGACCAACTTATTTGTTCAAATAGATAGAAAATCAACTTACTATTTATAGAGGTAGCCGAAAACACTTCTCCTTATTGGATTCAGTTCTTGTACTGCTTTTTTAATACCTGAAATAGAAAACTTATAAAATCGCAAGTTTGTTCATTCATATCATTCTATATTATGAATCTTGCATTTTCGTGCCTTCGTGAATTCTTTCAAAAACTCGTGGTACGCCAGCTAGAAAGGTAGGCCTCAACTCCATTATATCGTCCCTCAGTGCATTCAAATCCTTCAACAAGAAAATCAGCATAAATCTATGGTAATCTATAGACATGAGACCAAACTTGTTAAGTCAACTTTCATCAATATACCCCATGATAGAAGCCAACAGAAGCACCCTTGGAAAAAAAATATTCCTCAGTCGCACGGTCCATTATATGAGCAAGGGGCAAAAATGATAGATACACATCATCCACTGTCATCTACACACAGTCAAAGATAATTGCACAGGAAATGAGTTACTGAGAGCAAAATGTAACGCCAATAAGAGAACCAGTATACTATATACGACATATTTGACTATGGATGTATTACAAGTGTGGATAACATAGCGGCATTATAGTCACCTTGTCTTCAAACTGTTCCATGAAGAGATCCATTCCTTTTATGAACGCAGCGATTGTTTCATGAGTTAACACAACCCCTTTAGGATCTCCACTGGTACCACTTGTATACATAATGGTGCAAATGTCAACAGGCTGAGGTGGGAAATTTTCTGACGTATTCTTTTTCCCCTGAAAAACAGATCCTTCAAGCTCAGCACCACAAAAGGAAGAATATGAAAAACCAACAGTTCAGCATAAGTTTTAGCTTCATCTACTGACATATTAAAGCACCCATTGCATAACTATTTGCACTATTTACACACATAGACACATAACTAACCAGTGAAAGGAACTCATCCCATGAGTAAGACTTTGATCCATAGCCTGCAGCGTTATCTTTCTCTTCCTCTGTCAATGAAGTGAAGCAAATGATTGCTGCAAGTGCAACCACAATCAGATTGAGTCAAATGCTTCTAGCAATTGAGTGATAAAATTTATCTGATCGTTCTTACATTTCAGCCGTTTAGCAGATTTACAACTAGGACTCAGTAGCTGCAGAGGCAAGTTTCAAGTCAGAACAAACCATGACAAATGAATTTTCATATGTGACAGAAAAAAGAAGAAAACATTATCATCGAAAAGCAGTTCAATTTTCTGGATTCTCACTTCTTTTACTTTCTTGTTTTGGACAAAGACAAAATCAACCTCTGCATCATCTATTATAAACTCTACAGCATTTGGCCCTGTGTCCAAGACATACAAATGAAGACTTCAGTTCAAGTACTTGAAAAAAGAAAAAGAAAAATCTTAAACTGCACAAAGTCATAGATTTAGAACTTTACCAAGGGTATCATAGAGAGGTACACAAACCAAACCATGTGCACTGCAAGCCTCCATTGCCACAATCCATTGAGGGCAGTTTGCCCCATAAATTCCAACTCTTGAGCCCTATCGAAAGAAAAGTATTGAGGTTGTAGAGGCAAAAAAGCCCACAGATATATAATGATAGGCTCCAAGGCATAGTTATGCTTACAGGCTTAGCACCAGATGCTAGTAATGCAGAAACAATGTTCAATACATCCTCGTAAACTTCCTTGTATGTTTTCCATACATAAGGTCCTACCTAGTAGTCAAATAATTTTATAAAACGATAAGCAAAGATACATATGATATGAATTGACTTCATATTTGTTGCAACTACTGATATTTTACCTTTCCATCAACAAATATACGCCAGCCAAGCATCTTGTTTCCTGGATACTTCTCGACAGATGCCCTGCAAGAAAGTGTTAAGACATGTTAATTATACTCAAACCATCTCAAAGTCAGCAAAGTGACCAAATCCTAGGCAGCATGAAATGGCCTAAACAAGTTAAAATCTCTCTTACGGCATAGAAGACGTGACATTGTAGACATGTTCTCAATTTTTACCTGCTGTAAAATTTAGATACTGCCTAAAATTACCTAAAAAGATTCCAAGAAGTGCTCAAGTGAGGATCAAGTGAAGGGAACCCATCTTTGGACAATAGATTTCTATAGATGGGACCAACAGATGGCTTCCCATCTTGGCCTTCCTTCCCATCCTCTACTTTAGCTGCAAACAACTTCATTCTTCTTAGTCTCAGACCTGAAAGAGACAAGTAAAAGCAAGCCAATGGGCACATATGTATAAGAAAAAAAGATAAAGTTGATGAATAGAAAGTGATCAGAAGGAACTTACAGTTAGAGAGTCAGAACAGAGAGTGTTTGAGCAGTGCCTGTGAGGGATGCATGAGTTTAAGAGGAGATGGTGATAAGGCTGTCTCTTTATGTGTGTAAAATGATTGTCCTTGACAGTGTTGAGTAAATGAGTTGGTTGAAGAATCATTACTATGGTGTTGTGCTGTCAATATATATCTCCTGAGCTCTATACATTCATTTATTACACTCAACCAAACCTAACAACCTACTTTTTATTTCTTACTTCATTGAGAGCCTAATCCTAATCCTAATTCTATTTCTATTTTATTCATATACCCATATCACACAAGTGACAAGGAGACAAGGTGAAAGATACAAAATGAGATTGTTTCCATATCCAAACAACTTTCTATTTTCACCATAACCCATATGTATCACACAAGGAGAAAGGGTGAAAGATACAAAATATATAACTTTTTGATGCACATTAACATTCATAGCTTGACTTTTCATTGTTTGTTGAAAATGTACTATGGTAGATTAGGGTTCATACATTTATGATCATCTCTTTTGACACCATACTTCAGTTATGTAAACTACTACCGGAACCCCATTCATATTATATGATGTGTATACATCACTTAAACCTAACCTTCTTTAAGACCTCAGTAACTGTTTTAGCTACTACCACTTTCAACATCTCTCAGTACCACACACTCATGTTTAACAAAAATTAGGCGACAAAAATAATTTACAACAGAGGATAGACAAGGGTTTGGGTCTTATATGATGGGTTTGTTGGTGGAAGTAGGAAAATGTTTCTTTCTTGCACATGGGCATGCATGCGTAAGCCTAGCTAGCTAGCAATTAATGTTTCTTGGTATTGTAGGAAGATCAAGGTGTTCAAGAAAATAGCAAATCAAGCACAAGGTCCTTCAGAACTTGTCGGAGAAGATGAACATGTTCTGGCCAGCAATCATTAATTTGCAGCAAAAACTGTTATGGGAACAGAGAATTCCATATCTTCTGCATTAGCCTTACAGTATAACTAGTAAATGAAAAAATATCATTGGTCACACAAAACGGAACACTGAAGATATTATAGAGTTTACTATAAAATTTCATCCAATCATTGAAATGTTGCAAGATCAAATGGTAATCATTTAAGCATTCATAATTCTCCACAATAATAAACAGATAAAAAAGTTTATTACCTTGGTATAACGAAAGGGGGGAGTCAATAATGAAATTTAACAAATTATTCTGAAACTAGATACTGTAAAATAAAAAGATTATGTTTTGCGAAAATAAACAAACAAACAAAAAAGAGTATTTCAATAAAAGACACTTCTCTTGACAAGGTAGGTAATCCAGGCTACTGAAGAACAAACAATAGTTCTTTTGACTCCCCGTTCTTCTTGCAACCTAAAATTCATAGCCATGGCGTCTATTTCTGCAATTATAAAATTGAAATCAGTAGACATAAGCAAAATAAACATAAGAAGAAGGAATTTCAGTTAGCAGAAATCTGCAAATTGGACCTTGTTAGCAATATTGTTTGAGAGCCAGTCCAATCCCTCATAGAGCCCCTCACCAGATGTGGCACATGTGCTCTGGATATACCTGCAGAATATACATATAGTGGGTCTGATCAGCGAGAAGGAGAGAGACCAAGGGAGCAAGATCGACTACTTAAAGCGACAAAACAATCTAATATTGTACCAGTGGCGCTGACGGAGAGAGTGAAGACCAAGCTTATCAGTTATCTCAGCAGCATTCATCGCATTTGGAAGATCTTGCTTGTTTGCAAAAACTAGCAACACAGCATCCTTCAACTCATCCTGCCAGTTATTGCATATGTATTACTCTACGGAAACACTTCAAATTAGGAGTTCCCTCTATCTCTCAATAATCTTAAGTTCATATCATATCCATTACTAGAGCTGGAAATTTGAGACAATGACACGTTCTGTACGTGTTTGGGGCCATCATACTTATAATCAAGTCGTTTTTGTGTTGGAGAACCCAACACATTCAATTATAGTGTTGAGTTTGTGTTGAACCCGTAAAACATGCATGATTGTTAAATGTGCCGTGTTTGTGTTCAATATTTGAACGCAAATATTAAAATGTGTCGTGTGCGTGTCCATACACCACATATTTGACCTCTAAATGATAAGAATACGACACATTAACACAAATTGCCAGCTCTATCCATTACCAAGAAATCATGGAGACCATTACCTCATTCAACATTCTATGCAGTTCATCCCTAGCTTCAACCACACGGTCTCGGTCATTGCTATCCACCACAAAGATAAGTCCTTGAGTGTTTTGGAAATAATGCCTCCACAAAGGTCGGATCTGAAAATACAAGAATTATGATATATCATGCACTAAAGATTTTGTAACCATCAGATGTAACAATTTTGAGCCGAGAGGTTTATTCCAATCACTGGATCTCTCTTTATGAATGGTACGGAGAGGGATAGAATTGTCTAATGGACAGATGAGTAAACACAACACAGGAGAAAATGCAAAATGCACCACCACGTAACCATTGTTGGATACATCTTAAATCTTTCAACATCATGATAGCTATGGCTATGGCCTTTTTCTAGCAAAAATAATTACAGATGGATGTTTAGTCTCGAAGACATTTATGAAAATACCAAACCGAAGCCCAATGATGTGCAACAAAACATACCTTATCTTGACCTCCAACATCCCATACAGTAAAGCTGATGTTCTTGTATTCCACAGTCTCCACATTAAATCCTAAACAAGTAATGCAATAATGAATGTTTTGAGAAAACAAAATACAAGATGACGTGGAAATGATAAAATGCTATGCAAATTTAATAAGGGAAGAAAAAAAGGGTTAATTACCAATGGTAGGAATGGTGGTGACAATCTCTCCGAGCTTGAGCTTGTAGAGAATGGTAGTCTTACCAGCAGCGTCGAGACCCACCATAAGTATACGCATCTCCTTCTTCGCAAACAGCCGACTGAACAGCTTGCTGAATGAATGCCCCATTTCTCACCTTAGCCTGCTCAAATCCATATATAGTGTCACATGCATATAAATGCACAACATTATTAAAACATGAAACCAATTGATCAGGAGATGTTAAATTGTAGAGTTTTTTTTTTTTTTTTGAAATGCAAATCAAAGTCATTCTCATGATCAAAATACCATGATCCAAACATGAAACAATGAGAATTTCATTCCCATTGCTGAATATTTTTTAATCCAAACACAACCTAAACCAATGGAAGATGATGTTAGATTCAGAATATGGATACATACTAATAAGCCATGAGGGTGGATTATTTCAAAAAAAAAATTAAAAAAAAGGAAAAGAGAGAGACATCTATCTAAGGTACGTAATGTGAGCAATTGAAATGAGATCCATTGATGATCGCAGAGGTAAAGGCAGAGAATATAATTATAATGAAAGAGAAATGAGAAGAGGACCTGGCTATGAAAATGAGAGATTTTGAGAGTTTGAAGAAGATGAACAATAATGATTCTCAATCTGAGGCACAGCAGAGGAACGTGAAACGAAGCATTACCAGATTTGATACTAACAAACCAACAAATAGTTGCCTTTGTTTCTTCCATTTCCATAGGAGATTTCAATGGGCCTTACTATTGGACTATTTTGCTATTCAGGCCCAATATTTGTATGGGCCTGACTGTGATTTTACTATGTTCCCTTATAGGCCCATCAAAGATATGGCGTCGTATTGTTGCTCACGAACTACTACTATGGGCCTGATTATTTTCCTTTTCAGGCCCAATATTGATTTGGGCCTGACTCCCCCTCTCGGATTGGACTATGTTCCCTTATAGGCCCAGAAAAGATACCGCGAAGAAGAAAAAGTAAAAGACTACTGCTATGGGCCTGGCTATTGGATTATTTTCCTTTTGAGGCCCAATAATTATATGGGCCTGACTCCCCCTCTCGGATTGGACTATGTTCCCTTATAGGCCCATAAATGATACGGCGTCGTATTGTGGCCCACGAAGAAGAAAATGTAAAAGACAACAGCTAGAAACTTGGGGTGGTGGTGTTGAGTGTTGACGGTTGGGATTGCAGATTTGTTTGCAGTTGCGGCGAAGACGGAGAGGAGGTTGGTGAGGAATCAGAATCAATGAATGGAGAAGAAGAAGCAAGAATCGGAGATGGATCGGAAGAGACTGTGAAATATGTGTATCGAATCAGTACGAGCAAGGAGTGGCAGGAGTTGCAGAAGAATGGATCCATTAATGGCGGACCACTCGACAGGACCACTGGTTGTATCCATCTCAGCAAACTTAATCAGGTCTCTGCCCCTAATTTTTCTGATTTTAGATCATCATCTTCCGATGATAATTGTGATTTGGCTGATTAATTTGATTGCTTCGTAATCATGCATGCAGGTGAAGTCAACTTTGCAGAATTTTTTCCTCGGTTGTAAGGAGGATCTCTATCTCCTTCAAATTGATGCTACAAAGGTACTATTTTCTGGATGATTCTCAATACAAGAATAAGCAATCAATCACATCAATTTTCATGGTAAAAAGTTCATAATCCAAATATGTAGATTGAGAATCTATCTCTCTATCTTCTTATGGAATTGTTGTTTATTGGTTTGCTATATGGCAACAGCTGTGTTAATCCTATTTATCCGTGCATGCATGGATGTTATGTGAGTACAACAATTTTAGGTGAATATGTGTCTTGTAATTCTTTTGAAGCTAGCTAGCTAATAGCTCCATCAGTACTAGCGCATGACTCCCATGTTCAATTTTGGATATCAATACTAGTTAGGTAGCGTTAGGATTCAATTTTTGGGATGGGAATCAAGATTGGAAATCGGAATGAGATTTTCATTCCAAATCCATTCTCATGAACAAAAAAGTCTTAATTATCCAAAGATGAATTTTTCATTTCCGTTACGGTAATTGATTCTCGTTTCTGAATAAAGATTCTAATCCAAAAGCTATCTTAATGTTCAATTGAACCAACCAGGCCTTGAAAAATGTTAACCGAATTTGTTTGCTGTATTAATTGTTGTAGTTTCAAATAGAGTGACTATTTACCTGTTTCAACTCATCCACTATTTTGTGAGTGCTTGTTCCATTTTTTCCTTTCTTTGCAACTTAGTTCCATATCATTTCTTTGTAGTTTCAATAATTACTTAATTATAATGTCTTCACAACTCCTCTTTATTAATGTAGTGCACATTGTGATATGCAACAGCTTGGGGATGGAATGGTGTATGAAGCTATAGACGCTACCAATAGCTTCCCTCATTTCTATGGTCCATCACGGAGCTTCAGTCCTCTTCTCTTAGACGTGGTTACAAAAGCAGAGAAGCTTTCTTTAACTGATGGCCAATTCACTTGCAGTTTGCTTGATTAAACTGCTCTCTCTCTCTCTCTCTCTCTCAATTGCCTGAATGCTGTCTCTCTAGTCAATTTTGGTTCTTCAGTGTTGTTGATTTGCAATCATTCTGTAACTGTATGATACATATATGGTATTTTTAATTTTCATAATTACTTGGAAAATCCAAAAATGTTGATGGATTGGATATTGATGCATAGCTGCTTATTTTAGATCTTCTGATGGGGTTGCATGTAATGAATAAGATTGATTTGTTTTCACTTTGCACATATTGTAACCGAATTGCAGATTTTGAGAATCCATTGATTGCATGACAAAAGTGTGGAAGCTGTGAAGCACAGGACATAATCAGGTTCACTAGACTAACTGATGCTTTCAATGCATGCAAATCTTGCACTTGGGTACTTTATGAGTGTAGCATTTGGATTATAATTTTTGTTTTTTCATACTCTCGTTAGGATTAAGACTTTTTGTTTGTGAAAATGACTTTGGAATAAGAATCTCATGTCAGTTCTTGTATTCCATTGCCATTCTCATATCAGATGTTTTAATCCAAATGTTGTCTTAGATCGATGACTTTTTTTGCTGCACGTGCAGCGAAGAGTAGATGCTGGATATGGATTTGGGTGCCCCTGCCTCGGCATCCGGCACATGCCATGATTGATTATGAATCAATTTGCAAGTTGCTTTTTGTATCCATGTGCAAATAGTAATGGTTATGGGTTTGAGATTTGCATTTCAAGATATTAATTAATCAGTCTGCTTACTTACAGTTAGTGAAGGAAAAAACAAAGACTTGGGCATATTAATGATGAAGTCTAGTCTATGAATTAAAAAAAAAAATGACACTAGTAGTGATTAATGAAGTATAATAATGCAAATTGGATATGGATCCTCCATTGTTTCATCTGAGTTTTTCCTTAAAAGGGCATGGAGAAAGGGTGGATTATAGAGAAGAGAAGTGAAGAGAGATTGTGATAATGGTGGGTTATAGGAATGGTGTGAGCATTTTGCTCTCGGTTGCTATGTTTACTCTCTCAACCTCAGCCTCATTGAGACCAATTCTCATAAACTTTGGTGATTCAAACTCAGATACCGGAGGAGTTCTTGCAGGCACCGGACTTCCCATCGGCCTTCCCCATGGGATTACTTTCTTCCACAAAGGAACTGGCCGTTTTGGCAATGGCCGCCTTATCATCGACTTCTTTTGTCAGTCTCTCTCTCTCTTTATTGTATAGATAGATCAATTCTCTATATATCTCTATTATATAGATTGTTTTAGAGTTGATAGTTTAGACATGAACTTGCTGACACTTAGAGTAAAATATGCATTTTTACGATTTCGGTTTACATTAAATAATTTTTGTGTCAGATCTAACATGAGAAATGTACATGCCAAGTCGGATTAACATACACATTTTATATGTAAAACCTGACCCGACCAGCGGCTTGAAACCTACAAGACTCCATGAACCTATACCTCTTGCGGGTCGAGTTCGCGTTTAATCTTTTCAATACGAACCTAAAAAAACCCGAATTGCCATCTCTAGACTATTCCATTTGATAGATGATAATGCTAGCCTTTACCTCAGCATTTTTTACTAGAGCTTACCATTTGGATGACATAAAGTCCGTATGAACCTGCTGTATATTTGACTCATAAAATTCAAAACTAACACCCCTTTTGGACTGAGTTTGATCAGGCCTTCTCAACTCAAATTGCCAGCTCTACTCTTGTCCCATTACCACTCTCTTTGTTGGCTGACTTGTAAAGGAAGACTGTTTCTTTCATATTTGTGCAGCGCAGTAACTCCATATTGTTCTGTTTGGCAGGTGAAGAGTTGAAAGTGCCATTTTTGAGCCCATATTTGGACTCATTAGCTCCAAATTTCACGAGTGGAGTGAATTAGGCAGTGGCTGGTTCTACCACTCTGCCTAAAAATACACCTTTCACGATGAGCGTTCAAGCTCGCCAACATGTTCACTTCAAGAACAAATCTCTGGAGCTAGTAGCTCATGGAGAGAAGGATTTATTTGGTGAAGATGGTTACCACAAAGCAGTGTACATGTTCGACATTGGACAAAATGATCTCGCCCTCGCTATCTATGCTTCCAACTTGACTTTTGGACCTGCCACTGCAAATATTTCATCATACCTGGATGAAATCAGATTAGCCATTCAGGTAACTTCTTTTTTATTTATTGTTTCTAATTTGTTCTTGCATTTCCTCCTATTTCTGTTTGCTGTATATATTATTAGTAAGAAATTAGGGTTGGTTACCTACAACTATGCACTCGTGACAAGTTTGATCCATCGACTATTTTTAAAATCATCAATGATATCTCTCAACTAATAGATATTCCAGAATCTCAAATTTTGTTGTGTCTTTCATAATGGTTAGAGTTTTTTTTTTTTTTGGGTGGGAATTAGCACAGGGTGCTTCACATTTCCAAAGACTCTAATGCTTGTGGGTCTGCTAAGAGGAGAGAGAGCGTGTGCATGCCACGTGGCTTAACACCCACCCTAGCATTGCATTGGTGCTTAGCTTAGCACCAGGTGCCAAGGGCTTAGGTGCTTAGCAGTGTCCCATTGGAGATGCTCTTAACATCCTCTCTTTTGCCACCTACCAAAAAAAATAATATGTGCTTAAGTATGACTTCAATGAGTTGGGAAAAAAAAAAAAACTGGCACATAAATGGGCAAAATCGAGGTTTTGGGCATTGGTGATGAAACCAGTTAGTTGAGATAACATTGGTGATTTTAAAATAGTTGAAGGATTGAAACTTGATATTTGTGTATAGTTGAGAGTTCACTTATGAGTTTAACCCTGAAAGTATGAACACTCATGCACTCATGTTTTTCAATTTTCTTTTTGTTTTGTTTTTTTTTTCCCTCCAAATTTTGTACATGTAGAATATACATTTATATGGTGGCAGAAAATTTTGGATACACAACACTGGTCCACTGGGTTGTCAGCCCAAAGAACTGGCATTGCATCCGCACACTAAACAAGATCTTGATTCAATTGGCTGTCTTCGTGTTCACAACGACGTTGCTAAATACTTTAATAAAGGCCTTCGCCGCCTATGTAAGGAAATGAGGTCGACTTTCAAGGATTCAACCATTGTCTATGTGGATGTTTACACCATCAAGTACAATCTATTTGCCAAGCCCAAGAAATACGGTATCATATATTTTTCATTTCCATCTCTCTTCGTCTTTTGTTTTATGTGTCTATGTAACGGTAGCAGGAGGGTTAATTTTTCTTCATTTTGCTGATCACTGATATAGGTTTCAAGAATCCATTCATGGCTTGTTGTGGTTATGGAGGCCCTCCGAATAATTACAATGTAAAAGCAACTTGTGGTCAACCCGGTTACACTATATGCAAAAATGTCTCCCAGTCTATAATTTGGGATGGAGTTCACTATACTGAAGCAGCAAATCGTGTGGTTGCAACAAGCATCATGTCTGGACATTACTCTACACCTCAACTTGCACTCAACCAACTTTGGCGCTTGTGATTAATGTGATCAATATTGGATTGGGTTTGGTTCCGAGAAATAATATAGTTTCAAACCTAATGAAGTAGTGGTACGTACTTATGTTTGTTGTCCTAATAATTATGTGGATTCATTTCTTCGTGTATCGTAGTTTTGACTTGATTGTTGTACTATGCAATGAGAGTAACATTTGTCTAACATCAATATATATAGAAGATCCACATGTTCTGTTTGGTTTGCGCGTGCACGATCATAAGTATAGTTCAGTAAATGTATCTTCACAAACTCCATTTTTTAGTTATGACCCATTAACACATATTGCCAACCCTAGATATTCTAGAGAGTTGGCTTGTTTGTTTCTGTGTTTCAATACTTATTTAGGCAGAATATGTTTAATCGTCCTATAAAACCAGAACTGTGAGTGTGGGAATAAATCATGTAAGGTCACATTCCTACCCAATGGCTCAGGTCCTACAAATAAGTCAATGGTTGAGATTGGGACTGATGGGATCCGTCTTCGTTGAAACAAGACTGGTGATTTTGTTTTTGGTGCACAATGCTTGAAATAATTAGCAAGAAAGAACAAAGTGTTGTGCGAGACAAAATCATTTGAATGGCAATTCGTAATAGTTATAAATTCCTCTTTACTTTTGAAAACTATATTCTCAGCCTCTATTTTGTAAGGAGTGTTCAAAACTTTGCACATCTCTCTGGAAAGTCCTAAAGGGAAATAATATATAGGCACTTTAGATACTGTGGGTGTCCCTTGTCATCTGTATGTCTCTGTATGTGAAATGCAATCAATAATTCCACTTACAGAATTATTCACCGCAGAAAACAAAAACGTTGTCCATTACGACATTGAAGTTCTATGATTCGTTCTTTAATATTGGATACCTCTTTTGTAGGAAAGCTCTGTTATTAGGTGTTAATAAATTGACCATTGCTATATAGTTCCGAAAATTATTTGCCATGCGTATCAAAGAAGAATCTACGTATTATAGTATTTGGGGATTCTGAAAAAGAAAAGTTTCATAGAATCAAATCAGTATATTTTTTTTCCCTATGTAATACAAGAGTTGGTAGGTACTTGTATATAATTAATGACTTGAAAGTAGATGATTCCCTTTTATCTAAAAGTCTTGATGAAAGTTATTGATACTTGTTTGTAGTTTTAATGGGAATTTTTTTCTATAATTAGTTTTTAGTTTTCTTTTATAGTTCTTTGCATAGTTTATAATTCATTCTTTTGTGAGTAATTAAAGTTGGAGAAAGTGATGAAAATGATGATGATGGTGGTTGGCAATATCCTTGTGAGATTTTCTCTCAGAATTTTTTATGGCCAAGAACATTGGGACAGTATTACATGAGAGTGGTGATGTAACCATAGTAATTATTTCTTTAGAGGCATTTTTTTATCAGCTTCTGCTCGTCTCATATCAACGAGACTCGTTACTTAACTATCCAATACTTTCTCTCTTATCTGTACCATAATTTTGGCTCCATTGGTCTGTCTGTTTTGTTCAAAGCCATGCCAGAACATCTTTTGTATTTGAATCTAGAAAAGGTAAGTTTAGTTAGCTAATTCGGACATGGAATATGCATCCTCATACGTGTACAAGGAAATCTAAACAAACTAGATTAGGATGAGTTGTTACATAACCTATTTTAACATATACATTAACATGTCACAGGCTTACTTGGAGACTCATTTTCTTTTAGGTTATGTGTTTTGTATTGCGTGTACATTAAGATCAATCAGAGCTAATTATGTTCTCTTGACTTCATCATTCAAAAGATAAGAACCATAATTTCACGGGTCCACTTATTCGCATGATGCTGAGGTGGCTGATCTGTAAGCCAGAGAGGCAAGGATCTGTATTTCCTTGTGGAAAAAATGAGGTTCAATTTCATTCCCTTGAGGCCTACCAGTGTGCACCACTTTGAACCCCTTTTTTATGCTTATATATATGGATCTCTTCCTTCGTCTCTGAGCAGACAACACGGCTATTTCCCTTGAGGCCTACCAGTGTTCTATTTTCTGCATTTTTATGCTGTCGTGTAGGTACTCAGTCTGTGCCTACATTTATGTGTTTTCCCTCGTAAAAACTCATCTTTTTGACAGTTCTCTCTGAGATTTTGTATTACCAATTAAAACTATGTAATCTGTTACGTTATTTTTGTACAACTATAGAGTTTTTTCTTACAGAAATGTCATTCCTAAACATGGCTAGGCTCCAATGCCTTCCGTAGGCTTTTTATAATCTTAAAACTTTTAAGAGTCGTGTTCTCTCTTAGAAGATATTAAACCAGGGCCGGTAAACATTATCTGAGTTCTTACTAGAATTATGGAAGAAACATTTGTACCTTTCCGTGGAATCAAGAATGATCTTAACGGGAGATTGTTGTGTTACAAGCAAGATTGGACTGGTGGCTTCAAGGCAGGCTTCAGGTGTAAATCATCTTTAACTTATGCTAGGCTTTTTATTTTTCTGTTAATATAATTTTGTGGTGACAAATGTATTTTTCTGTCAGAATTTTGGCTCCGACCACTTACATATTTTTTGCTTCGGCAATTCCTGTCATCTCATTTGGTGAACAACTGGAAAGAAATACTGGTAAGGAACATGTATAGAACTATGATAACAAGTGCAAGGTCTTTAAATGCATGCACTTAATATTGAAATTTCACTGAGAGCTTGCAGAGGGAGTTCTCACAGCAGTTCAAACTTTAGCATCAACGGGACTTTGTGGGATCATACACTCAATCATTGGAGGCCAGCCTTTGCTGATACTAGGAGTTGCTGAGCCAACTGTCATCATGTACACCTTCATGTTTAACTTTGCTAAAGAGAGACCGGATTTGGGTCGCAATCTGTTTTTAGCATGGACTGGATGGTGAGCAATTGCTTTCTTATGATCTGCTGCTGTTTGATAAAACTTGAGAATGTAATCACTTGCTTTTGTAGGGTTTGTGTGTGGACTTCAATCTTGCTTTTCTTAATGGCTATCCTTGGAGCTTGTTCCATTATCAATCGCTTTACCCGTGTAGCCGGAGAATTGTTTGGTTTGCTCATAGCAATGCTCTTCATGCAGCAAGCCATCAAAGTACGTATTGCTCTTAAATGGATACCACTACGTACACCATCTGTTTGTGCTGATTTAAACTGTAATTCAGGGACTTGTGGAAGAGTTTCGCATACCAGAACAAGAAAATCCGAAATTAACTGAGTTTATACCTTCTTGGAGGTTTGCAAATGGGATGTTTGCGTTGGTTCTTTCGTTTGGCCTTCTTCTTACTGCATTAAGAAGCAGAAAAGCGAGGTCCTGGCGTTATGGATCTGGTAAGCGTAATAATAAGTATCTCTATCTTGACATTTAGCTATCCTCTAATTTCCTGGACACAACACGTCAAGAAATGACTCTTCTCTATTTATTGTTTTAAAGGTTGGCTTCGAAGCTTGATAGCAGACTATGGTGTGCCACTCATGGTTCTAGTCTGGACAGCAGTTTCGTACATACCAGCCAAAGATGTTCCAAAAGGAATCCCCAGACGCCTCGTCAGCCCAAATCCTTGGTCACATGGTGCATATGAGAACTGGACTGTTATTAAGGTAATGCTTAATCAAATTACTTGGAAAAGTTGAACTTTTGAGTCTTCAAGTATAAGAAAATTAAATGGGATTTAAAATGGCAGGACATGGCTAATGTTCCGGTTGTGTACATAATTGGAGCTTTTATCCCTGCAACTATGATCGCGGTGCTTTACTATTTTGACCACAGTGTAGCATCTCAGCTCGCTCAGCAGAAGGAGTTTAATCTGAGAAAACCGTCTTCTTACCATTATGACTTGCTTCTTTTGGGGTTCTTGGTACAAAACTTCCTCTGCCTCTCAAAGTTTTAGTTTCTGCATAAAACAAGATGTTAAATTTTAGGTTCTTTGTTGCAGACGTTATTATGCGGTCTTATTGGAATTCCTCCAGCAAATGGAGTCATCCCGCAATCTCCGATGCATACCAAGAGTTTGGCCACCCTTAAATACCAGGTAATCTACTTGTAACGAGTTTGGAATACGTACGATGATTCTTTATCAGTGGATTCAATGTTACTTGCATTGTTGTGCATGTATGTAGTTGCTACGAAACAGACTTGTTGCAACAGCTCGCACAAGTATGAGAAAAAACGCTAGCTTGGGACAGTTGTATGGAAATATGCAGGAAGCTTATCAACAAATGCAGACCCCTTTGATCTACCAAGTGCCCTCAGATAGGGTATGGTTGCTATCAGAATATGGATAGGTTTAATTTCTATTTCTTGTTTAGAGCCTGAAACTGACTTCTGTATCTATAATTTTAAACCCTACCTTTGAGTAGGGACTAAAGGAATTGAAAGAATCAACAATCCAAGCAGCATCAAGTATGGGGCACATTGATGCACCAGTTGATGAGACAATCTTCGATGTAGAGAAGGAAATTGATGATCTGTTACCAGTTGAGGTGACAGAGCAGCGTGTCAGTAACTTGCTTCAAGCTGCGATGGTTGGAGGATGTGTTGCAGCCATGCCTGTCCTCAAAATGATCCCAACCTCTGTCCTTTGGGGTTACTTTGCTTTCATGGCTATTGAAAGTTTGCCCGGTAACCAGTTCTGGGAAAGGATTTTATTGCTCTTCACCGCACCAAGCAGAAGATACAAGTAATGAAGTAGCTAGCTTGTACAATCCCTAATATATATTGCTTTAATTCCCTTCTCACTTTTCTTATGTAATCTTGAACTTCATTTTCTTGCAGAGTTCTTGAGGACTACCACGCCACGTTTGTGGAGACTGTGCCTTTCAAGTCAATCGCAATCTTTACCATTTTCCAAACAACATATTTGCTGATATGTTTTGGACTTACGTGGATTCCAATCGCGGGGCTTATGTTCCCGCTCATGATCATGCTTTTGGTTCCCGTAAGGCAATACTTTCTCCCCAAGTTCTTTAAAGCCGCGCATCTCCAAGACTTGGATGCAGCAGAGTATGAGGAGGCCCCGGCTTTGCCCTTCAATCTTGCCACTGTATGGTTTCTTTTCTTGTCCAACGTTAAACATATTCAAACTTTTCTTGAACTGATCTTTGTATTGTACTCTGTTAACAGGAGGCGGATTTGGGTGCTCGAGCTTCTCATGCAGGGGATGGAGAGATTTTAGACGAGGCTATAACGAGAAGTCGTGGGGAGTTCAGACATGTGTGCAGCCCCAAGGTGACAAGCTCCAATGCAACACCAGCCAATGATCCTAAAAGCCTCCAGAGCCCGCGTGCTACTTTCAGTCCTCGCATAAGCGAACTGAGAGGGCTCAGAAGTCCCATGTCCACTGGAAGAGGACCATTCAGTCCAAGGACTGTGGATTCTAAATTATCTAAGTTGAGTGGAAGTCCTCATAACATATAAATCCTAGGAAGGAGTATTATATAACTCTATAGTATGCTTGTAAATGGCTTTGTTTTTTTTTGTTTTTTGGTGTGTTAGTTTCAAGTGTAATATCTGTATTTTCATAAAGAAACTGGCATTGTGCTAGCTTGTGCAATAACATTTTCCTGTTGGGCCTTCCATAACAAAAATGACCAAGTTTCAATCTCGGTACATCAGCATCTAAATCCAAAACACATAGATTGCAATTATGACATGGGACTATTGTTGTTACTCATGATACTGTTAATGGTTGGAATTGAGATTCAGGTCAACTTGTCTGAATCCTTGGAATGAGTATGGATATGAAGCTGAAAAGAATGGAGAGTGGTGTGGTGTAGATGAAATAGGAAAAGAAATTGAGAGCTCCACAAGTAAAAAGTAGTGGTGAGAAATGAGAATAGTGGGAGAGAGCATTGACTTGGAATGGTGTTTGGAGCATGTCTCTTCCCAATGATTTAAGGATGCTTTTATCACAAGAAACTTCAAAATCATGCATTGGTGAAAAACAGAACAAAAGAGAAGAGAGCATAGAGCAACAATATATGATTGATATATGTGTTTGTGTGTAAAACTATCTATATATATGGGAAAAACTTCACTTATTTACTTTTCATTTCACATCTAAAATCTCTCATATTTATTGTGCATGGATCCACATGTTTCTTACTTATTTCTCAATTTTCATGTTGGTGCGTTATGGACATTTATTACAACATTCTCCAAAATATAAATGTTTTTTTTATTTTAACTCAAATCTAATAAATAAACAATTATTAAACGTGTTGACTTCTCCAACAAGAACACTTATGACACAATTTCAATATGTTTGAATTCAAACTCGTTAGTTTCATATAGTAATTATGTCGAGTTTCGCAGCTCTAGCTTAAAGTGTTTTACTTTCTCTTTTTCCCTTACTCATTTCTTATGTCCCTCCACTTAACCCTATTTGCCACATAGTTCAACACACATATTATTCTTTTGGAAATGAGCCATAATCCCCACCCTCCTTGTCAGGCAAAAATTAATTATAACCTCAAGCTTCCTCATGATTAACTTGTTTTTATCCTTCTATTTTTGTATTCTTACTTCACATAATACCCTACCAGCATACAGTGTAATAGATGTATAACATTCACAATAACAAGAATTGACACATTCCACAAATAAGTGTTCATATGAGCAATGTAAATAGTAGATTACAGAAACTGTATCAGTATCAAGCAACAGTTTTTGAAATTGTCTTTGCACCAACTCATATATTACAACACTATGATCAAAAATTGATATTGTAACCACAAGAACATCAAGGAACAGAGTAAACATGAGGTGCTTGATCTGCGTTTCCTCAAACTACAGTAGCTTTCATATGATATGTACAAGGTGGGGCAAGGGACAACAAATAAACACAGCTTCTTAGCTACATTTTTGTACTTAAAAAAGAGGCATCACTAGGCACACTGTTTTCTTGCATGTTCCGGGATCAGTTTCCTCAGCATCTCCACTGGCACTCCCTTCAATTCTGAGGAACATAATTAAACAACATTGACAAAACCAGTCAGGCCTTAACAAGAGATTTAAAATGGATTTAGCATTCTAAATGTTATAAAGTTAAATACCATTGGCTTTGAAGTTGAATAGAGGGGGAAGAAACCGTCCATTTGGCAACCGGGTATTAGGGTCCCGAAGCTCATCAAAGAAGGGATGAATCAAAGCTTCCAGCTGTAAAAAATAAAAGTAAAAACTTTAGTTGCAGCATAAAAGTACTTCCTAAACAGATGCAGTTCATATGAAAGTAAGTACTCACAGCTGAGCTTCGAAGGTTTGGAGAGTACTGTAATAGTCGTGAGACCAGATCCGCCGCTTCTGGGGGCATGCGCTTGCGGAAGATCTGAATTAACAGTGCATAAGACAACCCTTATTATATGGTAGAGGGTTAAAATGTGCTGAAATTACACAATATAAAGATTCTCAGTACCTTGTGCCATGGGTGAGCTTTAATTTGTGGAAATTTGAACTCTGTGTAGTTGGGGTTCATGCACTTGATCTCCTCCCTTGTTGGGGTGCCTAAGACCTGAATGAGAATATAATAAATATCATCAAGACAAGGGTGACAATTAGTGAAAATGATGTACATTCAAGTTCAGTTTTTTCATGGATGAGACGAGATATCTTATGAGTTATAGTCACCTTGATTATTTCGACTAGCTGGTCTACCCCACTATCACCGGGAAAGATAGGCTGACATAAAAAAAATATACATTTTATTTTATCATAGACTAATACATGCCGATAAGAGATCAAAATAACTATAGAAACTAGGAGTACCTACCTGTCCAAGCAGAAGTTCAGCCAGGACACAGCCAGCAGACCAGACATCGATGGCTGTGGTGTACTCAGTAGCACCAAATATAAGTTCAGGTGCTCGGTAGTATCTAGAACAGATGTAAGATATGTTTGGTTCTCCTTTCACCTGTGAAAGTACAGTTTAGCATAACAAATAATTATACTGGCAGCATAGAAGGATGCCAACAATTATAGTTTCATAGGAGCACAAACCAAAACTTTTGCACTTCCAAAATCGCAGAGTTTCAGCTGATGAGTATGAGGATTGACCTGTTATGACGAAATACACAAGGCGATCAGTAAAGGAAACAACACATGGTTGTTCTCTTAAATTAATATGCTGCATATTAATTTCCAAAACCTTTACCAGTATAAGAAAAAAAACATAAACCCAAAACTATTTGATGCATATATGCATAAAAATACAGATATGCTAACAGCAAACAAGAGAACTCCTAGTTCACATACCAACAAATTTTGAGGCTTTATGTCCCTGTGGCACACTCCAATACTGTTGTGAATGTAAGCAAGTGATCTACAAATCTGAAACAATAGATTAATTGAATAATAGAAATAAACATCAGTTACACAATTAGATGGTCATAGATACTCTTAATACTTAATTAAATTGAACTTGAATAACCTCTACAGCACGTACAAAAGATTAGGGTACAAACCTGGTAAGAATAAAGTTTCGCATAAATCAGTGGCATCCTTTGATTCATCTTGCTGTAGTGTTTGATCACCCGGTAGACGGTTTCAGGGACATACTCAAGTACCAAGTTAAGATAGAGCTCATCTTTTTCAGTTGTTGAAAAGAAACAATGCTTCAGAGAGACAACATTGGGGTGGTCTAGAAGACGCATCGTCTGCAGCTCTCTGTTCTTGTATCTCTTGTCTTGAAGAACTTTTTTGATAGCTACAGCTTCACCAGTCTCTAAGCACTTTGCCTGCATAACCTCGTTGAAACAACAGCACAATTAGTGCAATGAATACATGAAACCAAATCCACGCGACAAAGAAGCGAATCAGTGTCTGGTTGTACTTGACTTGCCTGGAAAACGACTCCAAAGGTTCCTTGTCCAACAACACGCTCAGCCATATAACTTATTGTCTGTAATGGAGTAAGGGAAATACGTATCACTATGCCATACAGTACAAGCAACTTTAAGCAATCAATCAAATGGAATGAATGAAATATACCTGCTTTGCTTTGCCATTTTCACCACCAGTAGTTGTAACAATTATATGACCTTTCTCTGTCCCATTTCCATCAACTATGGTTGCTTCCATTTCCTTTTCATTACAAGGCATTCATGTAAGTAATATTGAAAAACCAATAAGAGCTCAAGCAAGCTGAGGACAATCAGGAAGTAGCCCAAGATTCATTATATCATTATCTACCTTGTCATCTCTAATTTTCATATCATTCATCTCATCAGGCAACCTATCAGCACCAACTATTTTCTTGCTAGGATCTCTCCTTCTTGAAGATGGCACCACACTAGCAGAAGCCATTAAACTAGAAACTAAAATCAAGCAGATCCCACTTGGAGAAACAGCTTTTCAACTCAAGAACTGAAATCAATAATTAGCCTGCAAATAAATAAAAGGATTTTTTTAATACATATTTGTTCATCTAATCAAACAAAGACTATTAGAAAAAAAAGAAAAAGAAAAGAAAAGACAATTAGATATATATTCATACATGCTGTGCCTATGTAAGAACCACAATGCATATAGTGAGTAAACAACTGAGGAAATAGAGAAAACATGGAAGTCACATAAAATAGAGGGAGAAAGATGAAGATGCATTTACCCTTAGAAGCTGAAGAAGAAGACATAATTGAATGTTCCAACTGAGATAACAGATAGATCTTGTGAGCTGCAGGACAATTTGGCTGTTTGTTTTTTTTAGAAAGAAGAGAGAAATGTAGATGAAGAGGAAGGGGAGCTTAGATTCAAGATTAGGATGAGGATTAGGACAATGTCAGAGAAAGAGAGAGCTGTGGTTGTTGTCTTGTGGCTTGTCTGTTGTGTAGATGATGATAACATAATAGTTGCCTTCTTTCTTTGGCATATGGTCTTTGGGGAATGGATTGGAATGAATTGAAATGGTTTGATAGCAGTCAACAAACATAACAGCCCAAACATCTATGTGTTTCTTCACTTTCCACCATCCACCCTCTTCTCTTTTTGACCATTCAAACCCTCTGCCTCTATATATGACTATCCCTCCCAACACCTACCCTCCAACTTTCAACTAGTAAGAAAGAAATTAGTTATAGGATCTTTTGTGCTCACATTGTGAAATTGCGATATAGCCCCTCATTTTGTTTGGACAATTCCACATGAGCCCAAAAGGTCAGCTTAGAGAAATATGCTATGCAGCCAGCAGCCAGCAGCCAGCAGCCAGCAGCAGGGAATGGGATCATTGCTTGGAGGCACTCAAAACCCCAGACAAATACTAAATACACACATCTGAAAGCAAACCCGAAAACTCAATCCGGCTTGACCCGCAGTCTGAAACCCGAAACTCACATCATCCCGTTCCTCCTTTGAGTTGGACATTACAACCCAAACCCCACTAAAAACCCAAATTACCAGCTCTAATTGACAGTACAGTAGCTATAGCTTGAGCTATCAATTAAGATTTAACCAACACTCCAAAAAAACATTTATTAGCAATTCTTGGGTCACACTCATATTATGCACCCTCCACTCACTCAGTATAGACCAAAAAGATAAGGGACGAAAAATAGAAAATTAGATACAGAACAAAAAAAACAGAGTTTCTGTCTTCACATACTAAAGTTTGTACCTTTGCGTAAAAAAAGAAAAGAAAAGACAACGATGCAGCTGCGTCATGCCACACGCACCAAATTGAAGCTACTTCTTCTTCATCTTCCCAGCTGCTTCCATCAGACTTATCGCCGCTTCTCCATAAATACACACTCAGTTCTCAGCTAATAACAACATAACCATGGAAGATCCTAAAGGTAGCATTCTTTTCACTACCGTCGGAAAGGCACACCATGGCTTAGTATAGTTTCTTTCAGAAATTTCGTCTCCTCTCTCTTCCGAACACCGCCTCACCGACGGTGTCTCAATCAATTTCAATGCTCAATTCGTAGACGATCACCAAACCCTCGTCTTCGTCTCTGAACGATCTGGTTCCTCCAGAATTTACCTTACCCAATCACTCTCGAAGCCCAAACAGCTCCCATCTGTGCCCACAAGCCTCTTCCATGATCGTCCCATCGTCAAAAATGATCGCCTTTACTTCATTTCAGCTCACGAGCAGCCCAATCAACAGTTTAAGAGTTGGTCTGCTCTCTATAGTGCCGGACTCCACTCCGACGGGGAGGAAATTCTCCGATTGACCCCTCATGAGGTTGTTGATTACAGTCCTGCTGTTTCTCAGTCCGGCGAGCTCGTCGCTGTCGCATCCTATGAGTCTCGTCCCTGGGGTGGCGAATTTCACGAGCTCCACACTGATATAGTTGTGTTCAGAGTATCTGATCCCACCCACAGATTCATCGCCTGCGAGCGCGGAGGTTGGCCCACCTGGTCTGGCGACTCCACTGTTTACTTCCACCGCCAAGCCGCCGACGGCTGGGGGG
>JAYMSZ010000172.1:0-25570 GCA_036897665.1 Pelargonium citronellum
AATTTTTTAACTTTACATATGGAACCAAAACATAGGTGCTCCCAAAACTACGTTTTAAAATTTAGGTGCATCATGTGTTTTGGGACAAAAAAATAGGCCTCCCATGTGTCATTACCCCTAATAATAATTCTTATTATTCAAAAACAAGAATAACCGGTTGGGCAATTAGCCGGTAATAAATAATAAAAATTGTCGTGATTTAGATTCTTTTTCCACAAGGTATCATCAGCAGCACTTTCCGATTCTTGGAATGGCCACTTTATTTTTTATATATTGATATTTCCCTATTTATATTTATGTAATACATCTCATTATTCCAAAATATTAAATAAATAATCATATTAAAATAAATACTTTAATTAAAACCACATTATAGATAGTTGATTATTACACAATACTGGCATAATGACATGAGTCAACTTATGTGCGCAACATTAAATTTACTAAATAGCTATGTGACAATATTAAAATGGCAAAAGACCGGTCAAAAACGCAAAATTCTAGGTAAATTGAACAAAACACACAAGGTTGAGTGAAACCCGTCATGTTGACCACAACCTATATGCCCATTGTCAGGTCGAGCAAGCGCCATCTGGTATGACAATGTAATTTCACTAATATATATGCATCACTTCAGCTAAAGTCTATGTGCATTTTTACTGTTGATTACACATAAGAAAAGAGTTTACACGAGACTTGACTGTAGGAAATTCACAAGATGGTTCATATAGAGAAATGACAACTAAATGATATCAAACGGCCAACAAACTGAGGATCCCAATAAGCAACATAGTAAACTAGATCGTTAGCATACTATATTGGAGGAGTTGTAATGTCGTGCAAAAACAAACGAATTCTACTATTTTTTCACATTAGAAAGTTACAATCGCTAAATGTGTATCGTCACGCCAGCAAACAAATAGCTGTATCGGAAGCCTAATCTCGTGCAATAACAATGAATTTATGTTATTTTCCACATTAAGCTATAATTGCTAATTATTTACCGTTACACCAACAAAAAAAAACATCTTGCAAAGTTATTTTAGATTTATTTGGAGGTAAATTGTAACAAAATTTATTGAAACATACCTGTCATATTTACTATATAGTGATATTTATTGATTTAATATATATTTTTAATTAATTGTTTTACTTCTTCTTGTGAAATAAAATATTTAAAAATAATAAAAAATTATTTTATAATATCAACAATTACAACAAGGACTCATCTTCCTCCCATTATAAAGCCAACACTTGCTTGCTCTGCTCTGCAACACAATCGATCCCAAAAAGTAGGTGAACAAGAAGATTCACTTCAATTTCTGCAAGAAATGGCTTTGCTTACAGATCTCATGAACCTTGACCTCTCCGACACCACCGAGAAGGTGATCGCAGAGTACATATGGTCAGTTTTTTTCCTCTTCTCCTCCTAAATCATCGTCCTCTGTTTTTTGCGTTTATGTTTTGTTTATGATTTTTATGTTGGTCTTTGTATGTAACTATGTTTGTGTTGTAATGGGTTTGTTTTGTTTTGGTTAGTGAGTGATGGGATTTTTCTGATTTCTGGAAACTCTTGCTCTACTTTCCTCGCCAGCCCTGTTTGGTTGCTGACAAAAGTGAAGAGAAAATATTTCTATGTTGTTAAAGCTTTGTTTTTCGTGCAGTTTTGGTACTAGCTTAGTAATTGGTTTGCTCGTTTTGGTCAGTGAGTGATGGGTTTTTCAGATTTCTGGAAACGCTTACTCTTTTTCCCTCATCAACCCTGTTTGGTTGCCTAGAAGTAACTTTCTAGGCTATTGAAGCTCTGTTTTTATTGCTGTTTGGTAATGGGTGTGCTTTGTTTTGCCTGTTGTTGCTTTGTGTCTTGTAAACAACTAAGCAATTTGGGTTTTTGAATCTTCTTGCTGTTCATGTAAAGCTTTGACCTTTATGGAGTTTTTATTTTTGGAAGGTTATGGTTTTGCTGTGTATACATTCATCTAGATCAGTGAGGATTTCTCATATTATTTGCCAGATTCCATACCAATTTGTTTTTTTCTCTTTAATTAATGGAATGGAAAAAGTGATTTAGTATTTTTTTGGGTCACCTTCATGTTCTTAAACCTCTGATTAATTACATAAATATATAGTTTTAATTTTTGGTGATGATCTTTTGTTTATTGCTTGTGATTTACATTTTTGCAAATTGTTAATGATTTTGTTTTTGTTCCTAATTGTGTGTACAGGATCGGTGGATCTGGAATGGACCTTAGGAGCAAAGCTAGAGTAATTAAAATTTCCCCCTTTTAGAAATGACCTAATCTTTTGCTGTTCTTGCTATTTTTGCTGATTAGGTTCTTTATTTTTCTGATATTTGCAGACTCTCTCCGGTCCAGTGAGCGATCCTTCCAAGCTACCAAAATGGAATTATGACGGATCCAGCACTGGCCAAGCTCCCGGCAAGGACAGCGAAGTGATCCTCTAGTAAGAGACCTTTTCTTCACTTTGTGCTCACATTGTTTGGCTTTTGTGTTTGTTTGTATGTTGATTCTTGTGATTGTGTGTTGATTCTTATGTGTGTGTTTTGTTTTGTTCAAACAGTCCACAAGCAATCTTCAAGGATCCATTTAGAAGAGGCAATCACATTCTTGTAGGTTCCTTTTTGTGTGCACTAAGTTTGTGTGTTGTTTCTTTTGTTGTCATTTTACCAAATATAGTATGTGTGTGATTTTGATTGATTTTGATTGCATTTGCTTAGGTCATGTGTGATGCTTACACCCCACAAGGAGTTGCTATTCCAACCAACAAGAGAGCTGCTGCTGCTAAGGTTTTTAGCCATCCTGCTGTTGTTGCTGAAGTGCCATGGTACGTATTTTCTCACAACAGTGTAGTGTTTGGATTAGAACCTTTTTTCAGAAATGAGAATAAAGAATTACAATGGAAATGAGAATGAGATTCTCATTCCAATTTTTTTAATCAAAACGCCACATAAGAATCTTCTGAATTTTTATTTTTCCTCATAAGAGTCTTTAGAGTGTGTGTTGTAGTTTCATATTCAAATGTGTTTGGATCAATTTTTTTGTCCAGGAATGAGAATCAAGAATCAAAATGAGGATGAGATTCTCGTTGTTCATGATCAGATTAATAAAAAAATTGTCACGAGAATGAGATTCTCATTCCCATTTTTTATGCTCATTTCATATTTGTTGATCTGAACACTATGTAAGAATCCTTAAAACTTCATTTTCCTCGGAAGATTCTTTTGAGTGTTGTGTTGTTTTATAATCTCGTAACATTGTTAAGGTAACGTCTGGATTAAACTTTTTGTTTAAGAATGTGAATTAAGAATGAGAATGAGATTCTCTTGATTCCTTTTCGGATTCTGATTTTTTTGGTCATGAGAATGGCTTTGGAATGTGATTCTCTTTTTTATTTTTTCATTCTTATTCCCATTTGAAGATCTTTAATCCAAATGTCACATAAGAATCTTTGGAGTTTTCATTGTCATCTAGATAGTTTCCAAAAAAATTCAAAATTGGCCTAAGAAGAGTCTTTAGAGTGTAGTGTTATAGTTTTATATTCTCATAACAACATCTAGGTATTTGAATTATAATTTTTGTCCATAAAAGAGGAATCAAGAATTGGAACGAGAATGTGATTCTCATTGTTCATGTTTGTACTCAAATTTTTGTTGTGAGAATGGCATTGAAGATTCTCATTCTCATTCAGAGTCTTTAGAGTGTCATGTTGTAGTTTTATACTCTAGCATCCCGTTACGTGCAAGCCCATTTTTGTCTTTTCGTGTAGCCGACGACCCAACTATAGTGTTGAACTCTAACAACTTTCGACTCTATTTTGAAAAACAGGTATGGAATAGAGCAAGAGTACACCTTGTTGCAGAAGGAGGTTAACTGGCCACTGGGGTGGCCCATTGGCGGCTTTCCTGGCCCCCAGGTAACGAACAAGCTTAACTCTAGAGCTTAAGGTAGTGTTTGGATTGAAAATCTTGAAATGGGGACAAGAATCACTATTGAAAATGAGATGACCAAAAGGTCCTAAGATTCCCATTTCCAAATAAAAATTATAATCCAAACAGTATTTGTAACTCCTGATCTTTTACTGTGGTCTGTATTTGAAGCGTTTTGATGTTTTGATTAGGGACCCTACTACTGCGGGATTGGAGCTGACAAGGCCTTTGGTCGCGACATTGTGGACGCTCACTACAAAGCGTGCCTCTTTGCTGGTATTAACATCAGCGGAATCAACGGAGAGGTCATGCCAGGGCAGGTACAGCGACAAAGATTCATTTTTCGCTTCTACATTGTGAACTAATTCTTTTAACAGCAAATAGCTGAATTTTTGTTTGTTTTCTTAGTGGGAATACCAAGTAGGTCCTTCAGTCGGTATCTCAGCTGGAGACGAGTTGTGGGTTTCTAGGTACATTCTCGAGGTAATGTATCGTACCAAGTCTAGTGTTTTCCGGGAAATGACTGTTGTTGTTTATCGTCTGATGTGTAATTTGTGTATCCTCAGAGGATCACCGAGATTGCTGGTGTCGTTGTTTCCTTCGACCCCAAGCCTATTCAGGTTAGATCTCTACCGCTCCCTTTATTTCCTTATCGAAACTTGTTTTGCACTCTATCTTACATTTCTTGGGTAATTTTTCTTCTCACCAGGGTGACTGGAATGGTGCCGGTGCACATACAAACTACAGGTACGTAAATATTTTAAGTCTGTCTTCTGTCTCTTATATAGACATAGAACTTGCAATTCAGATTTTGGGTCGGGTTTAGTTTGAGTATTTACGAGTTCGGATTGGAAAGACCTATCCCCTTTTCTACTCGCTAGAGCTTTAGACCTGTGTGAGTAAGTGCTGGTTTGACTGACCCGATCCAGAATCTTTCGGGTCCATTTATGCTATCTGAAATCGTAAAAACGCGAGTTGGTCCGAATCTCCATAATATAGTCTATGCTGATGGATTATGTAACTTTGTAATTCAGCACAAAGTCGATGAGAGCCGAGGGAGGCTACGAGATCATCAAGAAAGCAATTGAAAAGCTCGGACTGAGGCACAAGGAGCACATTGCAGCGTACGGGGAAGGAAACGAGCGCCGGCTCACCGGAAAGCACGAGACTGCTGACATCAACACCTTTTTATGGGTAAGAAAGAAAATAAAATGACAATTTACTTTACCGCTCACAATTTTGCAACAATCACAAGAAATGCGTCGTGTTATCTGATAGAACATAGAGTACATATCGATGAATCCTTGTTTCACCATATAGACAACACAACTAACCCAAATAAATAATTGGGACCATTGTAGCAAGCAATGTGTCTTGACCCTTGGAGTATAAAGGACATAGCGACGTATTGTCATTTTCACAAAAATATATGTTACAAATAACCTGAATAAATCATTGGGCCCATTGTAAAGAACATCTCATAACCTTTGATGGAGTGTATAGTACGTATTGATATTATATCTATAACACACTTAACCCTACTAGTCTATTACAATCAACGTGACGTTGCGTTGTGTATAACAAAACATATGGGATACAAGGACGATTATACATATTGTGGAGTATAGAGTGCATACTGATGTATTGATATTTTTATAACACACAACTAACCTTATTACGGTCAACATAACAGTTCACTGTCGTTTTCACTTTATGCATACTATGCAACTAACCCTATAGGACAACTATACGTGTAATGGAGTATAAAGTACATACTGATGTATTGATATTGTATCTACAACACAAATAACCCTACTCCGGTTTGCATAACCATGCATTGTTGTCTTCACTATATATATACTTTACAACTAACCCTATGGGATGACTCTATATTATGATGGAGTATAGAGTACATACTAATGTTTGCATTTTTAGTGGATGATTCTTCTCGTTCATGTTGGAGTCTTCTTTCTCGATACATGTAGAGTATAGAATACGTACTGATATATGGTTCTTTCTAAAAAAATTCTTCTCTACTCTAATTTTTTGTTAAATTGTTGACCATATGTGAGTATGATTTCATTTTCGATTGTTTTTATTGACCACCCGATTGTTTGATTTTAGAGTTTTGTGATATTTTTATCTAAATTGTTAGCATGCTTCCCTTCATAAGAAACCACTATTTCATTTTTTGTTCGACAAAGTATGTACATACTAATGTATTTCTTTTATTTGATCGTACAAATTGACATGTTTGTTCTCTCTACAAAAATCTACTCTTCTCGTCTATTTTTTCGATTTTTGTGTCTTGTGACACCTGAAACATTATAGAGTACGTATTGACGTATTTTTTTAATGTATTTTTAATATATAGATGGGCTCAAATAGCAAAACATCTACCAGGAAGAACAGACAATGAAGTGAAGAACTTTTGGAACTCAAGCATCAAGAAGAAGCTCCTCTTATCCTCTCCTCCTCCTCAACACCATATCCTCCACCACCACCACCTTGTCTCCAATGGTGGATCTTTAACCCCAACCACCTTCACAGACCACATAGCTCAAAACCCTAGCAATGGCCATGACCATCACCACCATCAAGAACCCAACCACCTCTTCTCTTCCTTGCTCAACATAGCAAACCCTAGCTTCCTCCAACCCCAAGACCACCACCAAAACCACCCATTTTTTCACCTTCCTCCTCCTCCAATGCTCCAATCATTTGATGACCACATGATCCCCAATTTCTTGCACCCGAACCCGAACCCGAACCCGAACAACTCATCATCTTCCTATGATCATCATCACTACAACATTTTCACCAACAATATTGAAGCCTCCTCCTCTCTTCCACCACCTTCACAACCCTTTGATGGCTCCAATTTTGTGCACAACATTGCTCCAATGGTTGCGCCGCCGCCACCGCCGCCCGCCATGCCCAAGCTTTGTGAGATCATAAATGGGAGTCTATGTAGCATCCCATCTTCTTCTTCTTCATCTTCTCTTTTGCTTCAACAAGAAGCTCATGTTGATGGCTCAAATAATATGATAAACCCTAGCCTTCAACACATGCCAATGTTGCAAGTCAACCACGTGGACCACAATAATTACATTGATGCCATCCTGTCGTCCACGTCATCGTCTCCGTTCGCCGGCGGCCAGTTTGTGATGAACGGCGGTGATCTAATCCCATCAAGCACATGGCATCATCATCCATAGACACACAAAGAAATAAATGGTAATGTTGGTGTTGGGGTAAATTAGGTATTTGTGTATAATTAATTAAAATATGATTTTGATACATGCAAGGCCATTTTTAATTTTCTTTTGAAATAATAATATTATTTATATGTGTGCATAAAGATGGTAAATTTTCAGGTCTTTTTGTAGAAAACCTAAGTGTTGCTAGTTCAGGGTCTTCAGTTAGTAATGCCATAAATATTTGGGTGTGTAATTAAGGTCCTTCACATGTTTGTTTGTGTTCATCTGAAAATATATCTATAAATGTTTCATTTTTTGTAATTATATTTAGTATATTATAAATAAAAACTCTCAATTTCAATATATTTATTTTATGGAAGTACTAAAATTTATTTCAATTATTGTTGTTTGTATAGGCAAAGTTTAAGGATAGGTATATTAAGGTACCTTGACTTTAGATAGTGTAGATATAGGAGCTGAATATCAAATTTAACACCAATTTGTTCAAATAAATTACTAGCTCTTTTTGACCTAATTTTTTTTTTCTTCTTGCCAATCTAAATTAAAGTTGAAACCTTATTTATACTCTTCTTGAAATGAGGTTGATTAGGTCATTGAGCTACAAAATATGGTAGCTCTCCTCAAGTTAATATGAACTTATTGTTGTTAATTTGTTCGAGAAGAAAAATTTTTGTAAAGAAAAATGTATTTTCGACCTCTTAGAAATGTGACAATTTATGCTTCAAGTCAGACATTTTTTTTTCTTTCAAATTCTAGGTTGAAAATGTTCAGTTTGGACTCCACTCGTGTCGTGCGATTCGTTTGAGTTGTGGGTGTTAGCCACATGTCGGATCGAGTTTGCGTTTCACGTAAAATTGTGCTGCATCTCGAGCCCGATCCATAGTTTTTCAAGAAACATATGATCCAAACCGCATGGAAATTAGCCGGATCAATTTTATGTGACCCAAAATCAGTGATCGGGTTTCAAGTGGAGGCATTTTGAGACTAAACTCAAGAATTTGTGTAGAATGGACAATTTCCAACATGCAATTCAAAACTTTATTAATTTTAGTATTTTGAAGAGTAGAGTTTGAGTTTAGAAGGTCTACAAATCAGATGGGCATGCGTTAGCCAGATTGTCGGTCTCATTATCAGGCTTAGTCGGGCAGATTGGTATTCAAATTATCGAAAGATTCTATCCTTGTTATCTATAATAGCACTTTTTAAAGTTTCTAAAAGGTAAAAAGAAAAAAGACTAGTATGGTTTCAGTCGTGAGAAGTTGCTCTCAAAAACACATTTTATTATCCGGCCCGTTTAGACCCATAGCCCGCATAGCTCACCAAAAATTTGGTCTAAAATTTCAAATGCTCACGAGTCCAAATGGCCTTTACATAGAAAATGTGGGAGTGAGTGTGAGTTTGCATAACTCAATCCAAAATATTACAATTACAACTAAAAAATAGTCTATTTCAAGCGACTGCACAAAAAATGCGGTCTGAATTTCAGACACTCCCGAACTTGAGACTTAGTGGTAAGATAGAACCCCTACCAGTTGATCCACGTGCTCAGTGGTATAAGAAAGTTACTTTAACTATAACAAGACTTCATTATAGACACGTCGCAGAATAACAGTGAAGTTGAACTACAAAACCACTTTACAGGACAATGAAGACCTGATCAGCACACGGATAATGGTCTCTAGTTTCCACACAATACACGTACACAATTGAAGCTGATATCAGAGTAACGAGATATGGTTTCAAGCATGCATGCAAGCATTATGCGTAACAGAATAGAATTGTTTCAATGAGTACAGACCAATTATCTCTAAACAAAAGCACTTTCCATCTAAATTGCTTAAATTTTCCATCAAAACAGTGCAGGTTTTTTTTCAAGTTTGCTAATGCTTACCGTAAACTAAGGAAAGCTTCCAGATTTTGGGTGCTGATTCAACTGAATGACGGTGAGAGGGAGGCGCTAAATAACTGTAAGTCTATGCCGGCCCTTTGCCCTTCTTCGGGCAATGACCCTTCTCCCACCCTTGGTCGACATGCTGCTCATGTGCATAAGTGCAACAATCAAAGGATAAGTATTAACGATATATAAAGATATGTATCATTGTAGAGAGAGAGAGAGAGATGTACCGAGCACCGAAACCACATTTCCTCTTGCGCTTGAGGTTCCTGGGTTGGTATGTACGTTTAGGCATTAAGATCATTGGCTCATCTGATGAATCTCCAGCTGGATAGAATGAAAACAAATAGAGTCAACCGTCAAGTGATCCACCAAACAAAATTTATCCCCACCAGAATTCAATAACCAGCAGGAGCACTACATTGTCACGAATTCATATTTGGAGAAATTTCAGATAAACGCCATGTACCTCACCTAAAAACTTCCTTATCTACTGTGAACTTTGCTTTCCATCACATAATTACCGTGTACTTTCATAAAACTAAATTGTCGTTAGGCTGAACGGAATATACATTCTCTCTCATCACATGATTGACACATGACGTAACAAAATATATAGTGCCCAAAGTACTTTTTTTAATCTTCTCCTTCCTATCCCTTGGCTAAAATGAGAAATTAATGAAGAAAACTATGTTAAACTATATTTATGCAGGGCAGGGGTAAAATATGTTCAATTTCGGTCCCCAACTATTTATTTTGTTCGGAATTAGTACCCACTACTCAGTTTGATTTTTGTTCCAATTTAATCCCCAAATTATACATATTGTTACAATTTGGTCCCAAACTATGCTATTTCGTTTTGAATTGGTCGAATCCATACCGTTGTTGTCAACCACTAGCCACTCTAAGCTTTAAACTTAAACGTGACTAGAAGTTGTTAAGAAGCTACATTGAGCAAAAACCTCGTTTCAACCACTAGCTTACAAAACAACCTTAAGATCAGTAACTTATCGACAAAAAATCTTCCAGATCAAGTGTTTCACAGTAATGTGATTAGCACTTGCACAAAACTGATAATGTCATATCTGAGAAAATGAGGCGCCAAAACATCTCTGTTCCTCAACATATAACAACCATAAACTTATACCATACGTGCAAGCAATAATCAAACAGAAAGCTTACATATTTCTTACCAACCCAATAACATCGTATCTAAGAAAATGAAGTGCCAAAACATCTCTGTTCCACAATAATTAACCAAACAAAGATATAGCCGTATAAATATACCAACAATCCATCAAACACAAAGCTTAAAATTTTCTCATAGAACTGCTAACATCATATCTAAGAAAATGAGGAGCCAAAACATCTTTTTTCCTCGATAATCAATAAAATCGAGATACAGCCATAAAAAACTGGATCAAGTGAACAAGCATGCAACAATCAAGCACAAAAGCTTACATTTTTTGCAAAAACTGCCAGCATTATCATTTTAGATCATGTGAATAAGCAATCAACGATAAAACACAAAGCTTACATTTTTCACACAAAACTGACAGTGTCATGTCAAGATATATTCAGTTTCAAGACATTTTTCTGCTACTCAATAATCAACAAAACAGAGAAACAACCATAACAAATTAGATCATGTGAACCAGCAACAATCAAACACAAATCTAACATTTTTCTCACAATTAAAAAAAAAACCCAAATTTACCCACAATCAAATCTCCAATTCTATGCTTATTTCCAAAAATTCCCACCAATCAACACAAAAAATCAAAATAATTAGCAGCAAATTGATACGAAAAAGAAGCTAATACCTTCTGGAAGGAAGAATCGGAGATTAGGTAGACCATTGGGGTAGAGGAATCCGAACCCATGGGAGGATACGTCGTCGTTTTGGTCCAACCGGAGAGGTGGCTGGACCTTGGAGAGCGACGGAAATAGCTGCGGCGTGATCTTCGACGGCGGCGGCGACACGATGTGGCGAGTCGTCGAAGTAAGGTTCCGGCGAAGAATTGGGTTCGCGAACAGCCGATTCGCGAGAGAAGCTCCGGCGCGAATTAGGGTTTTGGTCGACATTTTGGTGAGAATGAGCAGTGACGGTTGATTTTTTCTCTTCTGTATAAACCCTAATGGAGCAGAGTGTGAGTGACGCGGAAGCTAGACGATGAGTTCTGAGAAATTTCAGGATCAACGGCTGTGATGGCGCCAAGTCATGATGGTTAATGTATCTGAGCCCTCCGATTTAAACAATGGTCAAGTTGAAAACTTTTGGGTTGGCAATTTGAACCCGAACCTGTGAACACAGAGTACGTTTGACTAGCTCGGGTCGAGTTAACGAGGAGAGTGTTGTTAGGAGGGTATGTATTCAACAAGAATACCATTGTCAAGTCAAACAATTACTCTTATTACTCGATACTATAATTGTCTTTTAGATATTTATCGGTAATCTGAGATCTTATTTGGGCACCGAAAAAATTTCAAGCTCTTGATGTGCATGTCAAATACCATTGTAAACGGGTTAGTAAGTACCAAATGCTTCTAGTTGGATATCGTGAATGTGATAACACAACTCAAACAATTCCGCACAAAAACCATGCAATTTTAGACATAGTTTAAAATATAATTTAACCTACAGGGCTACAACCCATAATCACGCTAAATTCACATATTTCATGCTAAAATTTGAAATCCGATCCTATTCTAATAAAAATACATTCCATGCTTTACTTAAACTAGTAACTACAATCATCATTACCTATTAATTTAATTTGTTGTTGGTTTAGTCATGGTTACCACTACCTTAATAAGCAACAAAGCTATTATTTTTCATGTGACACCTAATTATTTGAACCAACTTTTTGCCTATGGTCAACCTTACATTACTTTAATGATTGTTCCAATTGGTGTAATTCATTAATGACTTCAAGTTTGTACTTAACTTGTCTAGTCACATTTTACTTTTTCACACATAAACATGATAGTTGTGTTAAAAAAAAAAAAAAAGAGAGTTGTGTGTATTTTGCAAGTCCACTTTTTTTACCAATAAATATTCATAAAAAAGCCGATAAATGTATACACGTCTATTGATAATTTTATAAATAAAAGTACAAACAAAATAGATGCACGAAATGAACGTATCAATCATCTTCCAAATTATTAGTGATTGCGTACAATCTCTTTACTAGACAAAAGGAGTTGCAAGAAAATAAATGGTGCAATACTAAGATCACATGTAGATTAAATAGTCTCAAAGTGCATGTAAACTATGCAAAGCTCATTTACATGTAAAACTCGAGCTCGTAAGTTTGACCAGATCGAGACCCAATACAGACGATCCGAGCAAACTCAAATCCCATTTCGAGCCGAGTTTGAATTAAGTATCTCTCAATGTGACTAAACTTGAATTTTATCCGATCCAATACAAAAAAATTATTCAAAAGACCATTTTGCCCCTAGACAAATCACATTTGTTTGTGTTGTCTTCTTTCTTCTCTCATCTCCAAACACAAAGCCGTTTGAACCGGTCCACTCCAATCCACCATCTCCTCAGCAACATTCAATCAATCAATCCACACCCTTTATTGGCCTCCCTTTTTGCTCCTTCTCTTCCCTCCATTTCTAGGGCTTCTTCTTGATTCCTCTCAAAGCAACCAAAATCCACCATTTCTCTGTAATTTGTCACTGTATCGTCTCCAATGAAGCAGAACCAGCTGCCCGCGGGCCTCATGTCGAATCTCCAGGACGTGCTGAGCAAAAAGTCCGGCGGAGAGGACTCCGGCGAACCCACCGGCGAGACAGAGGATTGCTCGAACAAGCCGATTGTTCTGGTCACCAATGGCTGTGGGATTGATTCTCCTGGTCTCACCTTCCTCGTCGAAGCTCTGGTTCGTGAAGGCCTCTACAATGTCCATGTCCTCGCTCCTGAATCGTGCGTTTTTAGTAACTTTTTTATGCTTCTCTTTCTGTTTTTAGTGATTTTTCATGCGGCATTGCTGGGTTTAGAAAAAATAAAAATGTAGTTTTTATTGTCTACTGTTCAAATTTTCAGCTGGTGGTGTAGTTTGCATACCAATTTGCTGTCGATTCAGATTGATTTTGTGTTTCAGTTTGTGGGTTTATTGAGTTTCTCATTTGTATGTGATCTGTTGATTTTGGAATTGGTTTGTCCAGGGGGGCAAAAGTGTAATTTGTGTACCATTTTGTTGTCATTTGGATTGTTATAATCTTTCAGGATTTGGGTTTGTTGCATCTGGTTTGTGTTTTGATTGATTATGTAATTTGTATGTGATCTGTTGATTTTGGAAGTGGTTTGTCCGGGGACAAAAGTGTAATTTGCATACCTATTTGTTGTCAATTTCCATTCATATTTCATGATTCAGTTTGTGCATTTGGTTTGTACTTTGATTGAGTTTGTAATATGTATGTGATCTGTTGAGTTTGTTCAGGGACAAAAATGTGATTTTTACTCCAATTTGTCACCAGTTTCAATTTGTATTTCATGGCTCAGTATGTGGGTTTGTTGCATTTGATCTGTACTTTGATTGAGTTTGTAATATGTATGTGATCTGTTGATTTTGAAATTGGTTTGCTCAGGGACAAAAGTGTAATTTGCTTACCAATTTGTTGTCAATTTCGATTCATATTTCATGATTCAGTATGTGGATTTGTTGCGTTTGGCTTGTACTTCGATTGAGTTTGTAATGTGTATGTGATATGCTGATTTTGAAATTGGTTTGTCCAGGGACAAAAGCGTAATTTTCATACCATTTTATTGTCTTTTTTCTTTACTTTTTCTTTTCTGTATTCCATGATTCAGTACGTGGGTTTCTTGTAATTGGTTTGTGCTTTGATTGAGTCTGTATTATGTTGATTTTGGAATTGGTTTGTCTAGGGACAAAAGTGTAATTTCATTGCCATTTTTGTTTGTTTCATATTTCATGATTCTGTGTGCGGGTTGGTTGTGTCTGGTTTGTGCTTTGATTGCGCATGTAATTTGTTGATTTTGGAATTGGTTTGTTTGTCCAGGGACAAATCAGTTTCGGGTCATTCAGTTACTTTCGGAGAAACGGTAGCTGTGTCTTCTGCTGATATTAAGGGTGCCATTGCTTATGAAGTTACCGGTATGGCTGCAATCATCTTCTACTTATCAACCCGTGAATTTTAGTTGTCGTTGATGTTGGCATGGATCATTGATTATTATTTGTAGGTTTGTGTAAGCTTAATACGGGTTGTACTATTTTAGTTGTGTCGGTGATTGTAACGCTCTTAGGTCATGTTTACTCTACACAGGGACTCCAGTGGATTGTGTCTCAATAGCTTTTTCTGGGGCATTGTTTTCTTGGTCAAAGCCTGTCCTGGTTTGCATTTTAACTCCTACCAATGAATTCATTGACGGTTTTGTTTGTAGTCATTATTGAAGATTCATATTTCATATTTGATGTAATTTTCAGGTAATTAGTGGAATTAACCAGGGATCGAGCTGTGGCCATAACATGTGAGTTGTTTGCACGCACCCATGTATCATTCCTGTTCAAATTGTGTTCTGATTTTCCGTTGTATCTCAAACTCAATACGGCCATTGCTTTCTATTAGGATATACTCGGGTGCTGTCGCTGGAGCTAGGGAGGCGTTACTTTGTGGTGTACCGTCATTGTCGATATCACTGAACTGGTGCATTTATGATCGATTGTGGCATGGACTTGATCACCTTTTTCTTATTGATGTTGTTGATTTAACTCGAGTTTTGTGTGTTTGTTTATATATAGGAAAAAGGATGAAAGCAAAGAAAGTGATTTCAAGGACGCAGTTACGGTATGTTTACCAGTTATAAACGCCGCCGTCAGGGACATCGAGAAGGGAACTTTCCCCAAAAATTGTCTTCTGCATATACAAATTCCTTCATCTCCGTCGTCTAACAAGGTCAGCATATGATACATATTTATTCACCTTTGACTGCTGTAGAGAAAGTTACTTTATGCTTGCTATTAGATATGGCATCAAGGAACAATTATGGTAGTGAAATAATATTTTTGTCGGAATCGTGCTTGCTCATGATCATAAAATAGTTACTTTCCACATCATGCTGAGTGCATTTTGTGGCACGTAACTTCTCTTTTTAAACCGTTGGCAGAACCATATATAGATTGACGATGCGTGAACCCGAAGCAATCTCTTTAGATATCTCAACTACAAGACCTACGAAGACTTTGTCATCTACATTAATGTTTAGATAGCTTTTGGTAACATCATTCTGTTTCGAGTCTTATGACTACTAAGCTGCATTCTCTTACATGGTGTGGTTATCATGTAGCTATCAACAGATGTGATTTCTTGTTTGGATGGTTGCTGGAGGTCTATTCCATTTTGAATTGGCAATTTGAACCCGAATTTGCATAAAGAAATAGTTGGGTTTACCATGAAAGAAGCACAGTCCGGATTGAGCAACCCACACATTTTATATGCAAAACCCGCAACCCAACCCGTGGCCACATTAGCCCTATTGCGGGCCAGGTTATGTCTTTCCAACCCGAAACCTAAATTGTTAGCTCTAACTGTCTGTAACCTGAAGTTATCCATATTATTTCTCAGATTGTCCCCTATACTCGGGCTTAATTAGATGTGCGTTTGTGAACTTTGTGGTGCTAATGGTAGTAGTTCTTCCCGAGATAATCAGTGCATGCCGACTTATGCATTTGGGCATTGTTTCAGGGGTCGGGAATTTATGCCCGTTTTGTATATTAACCTTATCGATAAGATTGTGTTCCAATCTCTTGCCTGACAGGGTTTCAAAATGGCGAAGCTAAGTACATGTAGATCAACCCCAAGTTGGTTAGCTGTTTCGGCAAAGAAACAGCCCAGCAATTTCATGTCCAATCAACAAAGCCTAGGCCTCCAGCTTGCACAACTTGGCCGGGATGCATCTGCTGCTGTGAGTAATTATCAGTAAAATCATGGGTCTTTTCTTCTTTCTTTTTTTGCCCGCTGGCGCTGTTAGCAATGAAGTGTACTTCCCGCTTTCATCTTGGGTTCACGTGAAGTTGTTTCTCTCAGGGTGCTGCTCGCCGTACAAGCACAAAATCGAAGAGCGTCGTAGAGGTTGAATCAGTTGGCGCATCAGGAAAATCTGATTCCAACAAGCCGAAGAAATACTTCCGGCTAGAGGTAAGAACAAACCTGCTTCGAGTTCACATTTAGAAGTAATTTTAATGAAAATCTTGGTGTTGTACATAGTAAAAACTAAGAAACCGATGAATGTGCATGACCTCAGTTATCGAACAAGGAACAAGAAGATACAGATGAGGATCTCGATTTCAAAGCTCTTGAAAACGGATATGTAAGTTCAGCACAAAATTATCGTTCCCATTCTCGAGTTTATGTCAAACCTTAATGAAGTAACATTACAGTTTAAGGTAGCGTTTGGATTATATTTTCTTACTAGAAATGAAAATTAAGAATCGAATAACGACTTTTTGGTCACGAGAACGACTGTTGCTGATTCATCCTTCAATTTTTGAAAAAAATAGGTTGCGGTGACTACTGTATCTCTTCCTCGTAATTCCGAATCGGATATTCAGAATGCTGTCTCAGACTGGATCTCAGCTGCACTTAAAGAGCAATAGATACTTTTCTATGTACACTTAGGAGCTTCTAATATAATTTTTTTTGCCCCAAATTTAGTCTATTATTTGTTTTATGCAATCTTTCATTTTTTAAATATATATATATTCCCCTTTTTTTGGAACATTATATGTAATTGAAAATGAACAAGGTTTGGAATTATGTCCACTACAATTTTTATTTATACATTTTTGTTCGATCACATGTTTAAGTTTGCATGGTGCGAGTAACGATTATGTTAAATTCTTTAGTAGTTGGTGTATTTTGTCGTTCCCCTCCTTATTGTACTGTTTCAACCCTATCTATAAAATACCCGACTCAGAAACTAGAGGTGGCAAAAGTTAGGGTCTGGTTCGGGTTGATGAACCCTAATTTGACCTTATAGGCTTGATTGGTAGGGTTGGGTCAAGTTTCGGGGTTCAGACATAAAATGTATTGTTTTTTACGGGTATACCCTAACTTGACCCGTTTTTGAGTTGATAAATTCAAACCCACCCCCAACCTAAAATGGGTTGGGTTTTGGCTACCCGGCGGATCGGATACCCTTTTGCCAATTCTACTCGAAACTCAAAACTGCTGTAAATGAACATTCCAAGCAAAAGAAAGAACTCGATCTAGAGCCTGCAACCCGTGTTGGGTATTTCTAACCACATCTCAAACCAAAATCCGACTTTTTAGGTCTATATGAAACAAGCAATCCAAAATAGAACTCATTTCAAGACCCACAGCCCATTTAGGATCGGCTACAAATTATATCTTCTCATACTAACTCAACCTGAAATTCGAATTGTCAGTTCCGTGGACAATCCAAACAAGAAATTTCTTCCACTAAACCGGGTATTGGATTATGCGGACGGTCCTAGCATCGTGACCAAACACCACCCATATCTCTCGGTTTATCCAACCCAGACAAAAACCAAAAACACACAGAGCTCTCTCGAAATGCGAGCTCTGCCACAACCGTTAAGCAGCAACTGACGAAATTGGGCATGAATTTGGCTGTGAGGACCAATTTGTGTTGCTCTCGCTTATCCTCAACAGCCATGGCAATTTGCTCGAGCTTTTGCCCTCAAATCTCCACTCACTACAGAGCAAGACCCACTTCTTCTTCTTCTTCTTCTTCTTCTTCTTCTTCTTCTTCGTTTTCCATAGTTGCTTTCAGGTCCTTCTCTTGTCAAGCTTCAGCTAAAGGTACTTGCTTCTGCAAGACCCATTTCTTCATTTCTCTATATAACTCATAATTGTATACAATTTTTTGTTTTTGTTCAATGGTTAATTGTTTTTTGTTTGATTCCTAATTTGATTGTATGGTGGGTCCAAAGTGGGATTATGTGGAAAAAGGATGGAAAACTATTGAGTTGTTGTTTGATGTAAGGAGATATATTTGAATTCATTTTTTTGGACAATGCATTGCTGCCAATTTGGGCTGTGTTTCGACACAAATTTAAGCGGGTTTGTTTTTTTTTTGATCTATTCAAGTATAAAATGGTAATTTTATGAATGTGTCATGTCAATAAAATTTAAATGGTCAAATGTGTCGAGACAATCTGAATCTGTTTTTACAAATGCGTCGGGTTGTGTTAGTTGAACCCAATTATTGATACGCATTGAATCGTGTTGTGTTGTGTCGCCTATTTAAGCGGGTTGGAGTTGACTTATTTAAGAGTATACTTATAACTCTCAACATGACCCAGGAACACAAATTGTCACCCCTATATTAGGAGTTGATTTTGCTGTTGAAATGAACAGATAATAAGTTTGTGTTGTGGAAATTAGATAAAAGAAATGTGGCGCATAACTGCAAATGTGTATCTTAGGTGACTTAAAGCTAACATTAGATTTGATCTACGCATCTAGCATACTTCACTTAGCTGCGTCTTATTTTTGAATTTGCAGCAGATGGTTTGCCAGAACGGATTGGCTTTTTGGGTCTTGGAATTATGGGTTCTCCAATGGCGCAGAATTTGATAAAAGCGGGGTATGGATTGAACTCTATGCTTAATCAGCAATAAGAGAAATATCGGCATTGTTTTACTTCATGTTTCTTCTATTTTGTAAAATTAGTAGGGCGTAGTTTAATTTTCTTCGGAGATAGATATTCAAAGTATTTTAATCGAATTTTTCGTCCCTAGTGTTGTTGAGTTTAATCCTATGATGGGTCATTTTGTAGATGCGATGTGACTGTCTGGAATCGGACAAAGAGCAAATGTGAACCTCTAATCAGCTTAGGTGCAAAGTAAGTTCTTGATGCTCTTGCTGGCAAGTTAATATAATACATGTGTTCTTACATAATGGAATATTCAGCGTGCATGCACATATTATGACAAGACGTGGGCCGGGATGAGACATTCTGCACACTATCATACAGTATTAATATAGTTTGTTTCAAGCGGACGCTTGATTCTCATTTGATTTGTTTATATTCTGAATGAGGTAGATAATAAAAGTTAGTCATAAGTCATAACTACATGTATATATTTACGTTACCATATATTTGTTTTTGTGTCCATAAGGGTTCTAAATGGATCCTAAACGAATCCTAAGCTAAAGATATCTCATATTCATTTTGTCGTCATGTGAGGCTGTGAGGGTTTTTTTCACTATCATTCTGTTGCCTATCAATGTTACCTCTTCTTGTGATGCCTTATAAAAGTATATTTTATTTACATGGAATGGTTATTCCTCTTGTAGGTATAAATCAACTCCTGAGGAAGTGGCTGCATCTTGTGATGTCACGTTTGCTATGCTTGCGGATCCTGAAAGTGCAGTGCGTTCCCTTTGCTTATCTATTTGTCTTTGCTTGCTCCTCTTCCTCATTTGTAGCAACTTATTATTGCTTTGTTATAATAGGTGAGTGTTGCTTGTGGAGAGCATGGAGCAGCAAATGGAATGAGTGAAGGAAAAGGGTACTATTTGGTTCTGTCACTTGGTGCTATTACCTTTGTGAATAAACTTCCCGTTCGCTTGGCATCACCTATCTCTTCACAGTTATTAAATGAATCTTTATTCGTGACCTGAACCTGTAGGCACTTGAACTCACATACAACGTTATATCAGTTTGTTTTCTCAAGACATGCATTATGCTTGTGCTGGCAGGTATGTGGATGTTTCGACTGTCGATGATGCCACTTCTAAACTGATTAGTGGACATATTAAAGCGACCGGGGCTTCATTTTTGGAGGTAATATGTTGCTAATTCATCAATTCCAAGAGGGGTACAAGTTTTTGAAGAGTACAAGTAATTCATGTCGTTTATGGGGACATGTTTGTAGCAATTGAGAGAATTACCATTGAGCTCTAGTGTTTTTTTTCTATAGGCTCCAGTTTCGGGCTCCAAAAAACCGGCAGAAGATGGACAGCTGATATTTCTCACCGCAGGTAATTAAACCTTAAGTTTCTGTCTCTACCTACTATAATTAGCGCTTAGCAAATTACTCTTTTATTTGCTATGTAACTCAGCGAAATGGGCATCACAGTTATGGAAGTTATCTGTAATCTTTCAGGTGACAAATCTCTGTATGAAACGGCATCTCCATTCTTGGACATTATGGGAAAGGTATTTTCTCCCGACAAATATGTATCCTTATGGTTCAGCTAATTCAATCACTTATTTTTCTTCTGTATGTATAATTGTGCTTTATCTAGTCAAGATTTTTCCTCGGAGACGTTGGAAACGGAGCTGCTATGAAACTAGTCGTGAACATGATCATGGGAAGGTTATTATACACAAGTTTCCTTGCCATTTGCTCGTATAATTTGTGTCTGTGCCGATTAATATGGTAATGTTTTGTTACGTGATTTGTAGTATGATGGCATCATTTTCCGAAGGATTGCTTCTCAGTGAGAAAGTCGGGTTGGACCCGAACATTCTAGTTGAGGTATGCCTAAATACATGATAAACATAACAAAAAGCTACCGAAATGTGAAATGTTCCCTAAATTTTAAGGATATGACAAGTTTAGTGGACTTTTAGTCGAAAACCTGAGGTATATACCTAAATACACGATAAACGTGAGGAAAAACTACCAAAATGGTCCCCAAACTATTGACACCCGGCCAAAATGGTCTTTGACAATGACATCTGTTCAATATTATTTTCAATTTTTAACGGATGTTAACGTCAATGTCTGGTCTGATAGTTCAGGTACCATATTGATAACATCCCGTAAAGTCTCTTTTCAAGTCTTTACATTCCTCGATTCTTGCAGGTGCTCGCGCAAGGCGCCATAAGCGCGCCAATGTATGCAATGAAAGGCCCGTCGATGATCAAATCACTCTATCCTACCGCGTTTCCCCTTAAGCATCAACAAAAGGTTTGCCACCCTTTCCTAAACCTTCAACCATTACATTTATCATTTCTAATCCAATCTAACTAGAGCTGGCAAATGGGGCAACAAGCCGGCCTTAAACCTAAACAAAAGACACAAGTATGTTTATCGAGTCACTTTTTGTCAGCTTGGGCCCGGTATTGCTGGGCCAGCTAGAATCAAGCAAGCATGTATATCAGGCCAATTTTTCCATCTCGGGCTAGGTATTATTGACTGTTGGCCAATTTGCTAGCTCTCGATCTAACAACGAGATTATGGTGGCAGGACATGAGGCTCGCCCTAGGGCTCGCAGAGTCCGTTTCGCAGTCTACGCCGATTGCAGCGGCGACGAATGAGTTGTACAAAGTAGCAAAGTCCCATGGCCTCAGTGACCAGGATTTTTCAGCTGTCATTGAAGCATTGAAGGTGAAGATGAAGCAATGAGCAATAATAGTAGAATTTGAACTTTCAAAGCTATTGAGATGTTCATGATTTGCATTTAGCCTAGCTATTGAGTTTTGCCCATTTGTGCTTATAAAGTTTAGCTACCATGTGTAAGGTTCTCATATCATTGGCAAATTTATGTTCACGTCATTTTGAAAGTTTAATATTTTGTTAAATGCATCTATTCTAAAGTGTAGCAAATAATTTACCAAATACAGATTAAAAATAGTGGGTCCAACCAAACCACCTAGCAAAATTGAAATGATCAAACCTTTTTAGCCCGCAAGTGTAGTACACGCCCCAAAATTGCGCGTTTTATGATCTCAATGTCAAAAAATTTTGAATCTATAATTATATAGTAATTTCTTTCAAATCAACTGCAAAACACGACTTATAAAAAAAGAAATTCAAAACTTGAAATCATATATTCGAAAAAGTTCTAAATGAATCACCACTTTAATTAATCGTGAGTCATGTAATGCGATAAATAATATTTTGTTCTACCAACTTATAGATCATAAAAAAAATAAACTCGATTAATGGATTATCAAAATAAGTCTAAATTAATTTTAGAATTTTCTACTTTTATATTCAAATATCATATACTTTACCAAAAATGTAGATAAAAATACAGTGGGTCAAACCAAATCACCTACCCAGTTTGAAATTATAAAATTTAATTAATCAGTGTGCTACACGCTCTAAAAATTGCGCGTGCACGATCTCAAAGTTAAAATTCACTAAACCTACAATCATTTAGTAATTTATTTAATATCGATCATAGAATAAGAGTTACAAATGCATTTAAAAACTTAAAACCAATCATTCGACCAATATACTAACCGATTTAACTGATCAAAATTCAAGCGACATATTAACCTCAACGTTGTTTTACCTAATCATATTAAGTTATTAATAGATCGACTCGATTCATAGTTTTTCAAATTCGGTTCAAATTAATTTCAAAATTTTCTAAAAATATCTTCAATTAGCATATATTTTACCAAATGTACATAAAAAATAAAAACGGTGGGCCTAGCCAAAGTTACCAAACTATAAAGTAGAATCAGAATGTTAAAACCTCACTGGTTCGTGAAAAACACGCGCCAAAATCGCGCGTCAGTAATGCCTAAGCCGTTACACTATAAAAGCCAGACTAGAACACGAGGAACAGCACAGACTCTAAAAAGTGGTCAAGCTAACGTCAGCAACAGTCTCTGGTTGTAGTCAATTTTGCTTCTAATTTTCCCTCATTTTCTAGGGCTTTTCTCGCCTTCCAAACACCTCCTTCCACCACCAGAGTCACGAGGAAGAGCTCTCCGAGATGGCTGATCGCGACACCGACCTTCCCGCCGCTGCCGCAGGTATCGTCACTTGCTTAATTAAGCCTTACACAGCTCTCTAGCTGTTTTCTTATATGTTCATGTTTTTGTATGAATTTCTATGATGTTGCTGTGTTTGTGGCGTTGTTTGGTTGACAATTGAAGCTGTTTGTGTGGTTTTTTTCGTTTTTCTGAGCCAGATGTCGGGTGTCAAGCTGTTTGTGTATGAATTTTCGATATGTGATTGAGAGGCATTTCGATTTTATCTGTTTCTAAATCACTGTGAGAGTGTGAGGCTGTAACGCTTGCATGCTTATGGCGTTGTTTGGTTGAAAATTGAAGCTGTTCTAGTGTTTTTTTTTACGTATATTTTCTGGAAGTAGAAATCAAGTTTTAACCTGTTTGTTTATCGATAGTTATGTGATTAAGAAGCATTTCGATTATTTGGTGCTGAGTTGGAGTTCTTTCTCTGAATCACTGAGTGTGCGAGGCTGTAATGCTTGCATGTTTACGGCGTTACTTCATTGAAAACTGAAGCTGTTTTAGTGATATTTCTATTTTCTGGAATCAGAGATCAAGTATCAACCTCTTTGGGTATGAATTTTTGTTTTGTGATTAAGAAGCATTTCAAATTTTTGTTGTTGAATTGGAGTGCTGAGAATCATTTCTGTCTCTGAATCACCGTGAGAGTGCGAGGCTGTATTGCTTGTTTTATTGGAACTTGATGTTGAAGATGTTCATGTTGGAGTTATTTTTGGGTTTGCTTTTGTTGTTAAGTGGATCTGCTAGAGTTTAAAACTGCTGGTTATTGATTTGTATGTGTGTGAAATTTCGTTGTGATGTTGGAGGTATCTTGTGCTGACTATTTTTCATTATGTGATCAAGAGGCAATCCGATTTTTTAGTTTTGAATTGGAGTGCAGAGAATCAAATCTGTCTCCAATTCATTGTGAGAGTGTGAGGCTGTATTGTTTTTTTTTTTTTTTTTGGAATTTGACATTGAAGCTGTTATGCTCGATTTTCTTTTTTTGGCCTGTACGTGGATCAGCTAGTGCTGAAACTACTGGTTATTGATTTTATTGTGTTTGGAGCTAAGTAGTGCTGACTATGGTGTTGCATTGTTGTTGGTAGCACTTAGCGTGGAAGATCGTCAGGGTTTAGTTAATGCTCTCAAGGTAAATTTCTTGCATAAATGATATTCAAGTTTTTATTTAGTTTTTTTTTTTTACTTGATGATTTTGATTTGGGGTGTTTAATATTCTCAGGATAAGCTTAATGATTTGGCGGGGCATAATATTCTGGAGTCTCTGTCCCCTAAGGTCAGGCAGCGCGTTGACTTTCTGAGAGAGATTCAGGTTTGATTTCTATGTTTGGCTTGTCGTTTTTCACAATTTGACCATTTTATCTTAATATGTCGAGTAGTTTGTTTGTCACGTGGCACACAATATGAATTCTGATATAGTTAATTGAGCTGTTGGAAAATTCATTTATAGAAACCCCTTAACTCGGCACAAAATTAATTATATATACATATAGGCAGGTAACTCGAACAACATGAAACCCCCTCCTCTAGACTTCATTTATCTATAGAAACCCCTAACTCAGTACAAAATTCATTTATTGAAAATTTATTTATCTAAACTTCTATCCGTATAATTTTGTGATTTTCACATCATCATGGTGGCCAGTATGTTTTGATAAGATGTAGCGCAGTTGATTAATGTACATTTGTGGGATGGGCAAACAATGACAAATTCTGATCTCTTGGATATGTTTTCTTAAAATTGCAGAGCAAGCATGATGAACTGGAGGCTAAATTTTTTGAGGAAAAAGCGGCCTTGGAGGCCAGATACCAGAAGCTTTATGAACCTCTTTATGCAAAGGTTTGCTGAATATTCAAGCTCACTAACCAATCCATCTTTTGTGTTCCACAAGTTAATGATATGTGTTCTGTTTCAAAGATTTTCATAAACTATTTGTTGGATCAAGTATATTTTATTAATTGTGCATGCAGAGATCTGAAATTGTAACTGGTGCGGTTGAAGTTGAAGGCGTTACTAATGTAGCTGTCGCAGAGAAAGAAAGTGAAGCTACCGAAGGTACCGATTAGATCTTGATTGACTCGTAACTTGTGCACTATTCTTTTCTATGCTGTTGAGGTTCATTTATGACGCAGAGAAAGGAGTGCCCGACTTTTGGCTCAATGCGTTGAAGAACAATGAAATTGTAGCCGAGGAGGTAAGGTTTATTAATTAACCTGTTGTGTTCACTTTTTTTTTTGGTTCAACAAATGCTTAGATTACTTTTTATTGTTTCCCGGAGCAGATCAGCGAGCGAGATGAAGAGGCTCTCAAGTATCTGAAAGATATCAAGTGGTGTAAAATCGACAACCCCAAAGGTTTCAAATTGGAGTTTTTCTTCGACCCTAACCTGTATTTCAAAAACTCCGTCCTGACGAAAACCTATCTGATGGTCGATGATGAGGAGCCAATCTTGGAGAAAGCCATTGGGTAATTTCATGTCTTATAGATATCTGATATTGAATTGTAATTTACTGTTCTTATATTATCTAATGCTGAGTTACTTTTGCAGAACGAGCATTGAATGGTTTCCTGGGAAATGCTTGACACAGAAGGTACTGAAAAAGAAACCGAAAAAGGGATCGAAGAACACAAAACCTATCACAAAAACTGAAACCTGTGAAAGCTTCTTCAACTTTTTCAGCCCTCCTGAGGTCCCGGAAGATGAGGATGAGTTGGATGAAGATGCTGTAAGTGCAGCTTCATAAGATATCAAACAAATATATATATA
>JAYMSZ010000173.1:0-25551 GCA_036897665.1 Pelargonium citronellum
CCCCCCATCAGATCCCCGACCCCCCATCAACGGCTCCTATTCACCCAAGTTCAAATCCCACCACACAATCAGGTCCGTATAAATTGCCCTCCTCATTCGCGGTCTCTCTATGCCATTTCTCTTACTTGTCTTCAACTGAAACTAAAAAAAATATCTATATTCTCTCTAAATTGTCAGTCGTGTTGTTCGCAGATATTCCCTCTCTCTCTCAGACTAGCTGGAATCTGAAGCTAACTGTTGCTTTGTTGTGAAATCTGGAGTTTCTTCAAGTTTCAGATCCAAAACTCTGCAAGTTTTGAGCAGAGCAGAGCAGGAGGTTGTTCAGGTGCTTCTTGATTTCGGTAACTATCTTTACCTGAAAATTTGTTGTATATGATCATGACATGGCTTGTTTTGATTTTTGTGAGAAGCTGATCTTGACTTCGTTTTGTTGATGTGATTTTCGTTTTTGCAGAGCTTGAATCAAAACCTAAGTGGAATTGACTTCTGTGGAGTTGATTTTTTGGGTGTTTTTGTGTGTGGAGCCATCTAGTTTGATTAGATGGCGATTGACATAGCTTCTCTGGTGATGAAAGCGGGTCTGGCTTCATCTGATCACAAGTCAGTGGTTTCCATGAACCTGTTCGTTGCTCTTCTTTGTGCTTGTATTGTACTTGGTCATTTATTGGAGGAAAATCGGTGGATGAATGAGTCCATTACAGCCCTTGTTATTGTGAGTTTGTACCGCATTTGCACTTTTGTTATAGACAATTTGTGAACATATGTTTGTATGTATTTAGTTTGTGGTTTTTGAGATTGATTCTTTCAGGGCCTGGGCACTGGAGTTGTAATTTTGCTTACAACTGGAGGAAAGAGCTCGCATCTCTTAGTATTCAGTGAAGATCTTTTCTTCATCTATCTCCTTCCGCCAATTATATTTAATGCCGGGTGAGCTGGATAATTTGCATCTAGTATTTGTTTTTATTATTATTATTATCATTTTTTTATGCAAGTTGCATTGGCTCTCTTGTTCTGCTTAACATTTGAAATTGGAAACCTAGATTGGAAATGATGAGTTGTGTTCTCAAGGTTAAGGTTTCAAGAATATTTGTTTACTTCTTGTAAACAAATGCTGGTATCAAGTCAATGGATTTGCAAGAATCTACATACCCATGATCAGTGATGGATTTGAAATATCAATGGAAAGGGAATCATTTGTTGAAATAAAAAATTCCAGTCACTCCGAAAAGATCTTATTCAAAGATGAAAAGGGAAAATGAGCTTCCATTTCTACTAAAAAGTTATCACTTTGTTAACTTCATGTGTTATGCTATATATATATATATGCGAAAAAAGACTCTCAGCCAATAAATCACAGCCAATTAGGTGATGCCACGTCAGCTATTTACACCCATACCCGCCCCAATGAATTTTTGCGCCCCGCCCGGATCCGTTTTCTTTGTCTCTTGGCTGAGATTCTCAGCCAATATTAATTGGCTGAGATTCTTAATATTCTCTCTCTCTCTATATATATATATTCAGACACAACTACATGCATATTTTGTGGTTAGTATGGCTTCAGAATATTGAGCCCTGAAATACTGCAATTTTCATGATCTTTTTCTTCTTACCTAGGTTGTTTCACTTATTGCAGTCTGTTTTATCATGTGGAATTTAAATAGGAGTAATTGGATGGAAGCAACAACATTATCACCTTTTAAACTTAGTTATTTAGTTTGTTACTGCCACTCTTGCCAGGTTCCAGGTGAAGAAGAAGCAATTCTTTCGCAACTTCATGACTATCATGCTGTTTGGTGCAGTTGGTACTCTAATATCATTTGCCATAATATCAATGGGTATGTGGAATAGCTTAATGGTTTTCAGTTTCTTAAGTTATGCTTGATGTAAAAGTCAAAAGAAGTATGATAGTTGAGGGTCTGTATATATACATTACAAGTCTGATGAGTAGCTGTGGCCCATATAAAGGGTGAAATTTGTTTCGGTTGTTTTACATCAATTCAAACAAGAAAATTAAATTTTAAAGCTCTATATATTTCTAGCCTGCTTTTCTAGTCGGCAAATCCTCTTGGTTAGTTAAATGTACACGTTCTTTTGTAAGCTACTCCAATCAGACAGTGCTCTGGACATATTGTCCTCTACTCATTTGTTGTGTTTGTTCGCTTTTTAAAACACTTCAATGGAACAGCCTAAGAAGATGATTAATTCAGGCCGAATTCATCACATCATATTTGACAGACCAGTGACTGGTATTTGTATGCAAAATGATGTTTTAATTAGTTCACCATACTTAGAAGGACATGAGATTAGGAATTATAATTTCCAAGTAATTACAGTTCATATAGGAATTTAGTTCTCCAAAATCCAAACAGTAATTCTTTCCTATGAATTGTTATATATTTTGAACTAACAATTGAATTTTTCTGTTTCCTTAATATAGTATTATGAGGCCATATAGTTAAATATATGGGTCTACGTCAGTTCCCTTTGCGCTGTTTCCATACTACTCTGTTTGACAGCTGCACAAGTTTTATTTCTTGTGGGCCTCTTCTCATACATCGATTTGAAATTTGAGTTAGGCTTGCCTATATATGTTTTTATGGCTATTTAGATATCATCTGCTGTCATATTGTCCCAATGCTGAGGAATGGTTTGGATAAATATTTGAAGCTCTAAGATGCGAACTAATATCAGTGTTTTTTGCTAGATTTGTGCTATTTTTTCTCCTTTCTTTTTCATGAATTCTTTCTTTCTTTTGACCCAGGTGCTACACACTTTTTTAAGAAAATGAATATTGGTTCCCTGGAGATTGGAGATTACCTTGGTATATTCAATATTCTATGCTTTGTATAGTTCATGCATTTGTCACTCATCAGTCATCTCACACTATTTCTTCATTGTAGCAATTGGAGCTATATTTTCTGCTACAGATTCTGTCTGCACGTTGCAGGTAAAAGTGGTTTCTTAAATCTTTATTAGAACTTTCTTTCCTTTCTTCTTTTTTTAATTTATTTATTTTATTTGTGTTCTACAAAGAAATCATTTGGAACTTTATGCATCCATATCATTGGTTCAGGTGCTTAATCAAGATGAGACACCTTTACTGTACAGTTTGGTTTTTGGGGAAGGTGTAGTAAACGATGCTACATCAGTGGTGCTTTTTAATGCAATCCAGAGCTTTGACCTAACTCATATCAACTCAAGCATTGCTTTGCAATTTGTTGGCAACTTTTTATACTTATTCATCTCGAGCACTGTGTTGGGAGTTATCGTAAGTCTTTCCATCTGTGTGTGCTCTTGCACGAATGCTTCTCTTTGTTTTACATTTTCTTGCACTTGTTTATATTATTGCATGACATTAAATTTTTATTTCCTGCAGACCGGACTGCTTAGTGCATACATCATCAAGAAACTCTATTTTGGCAGGTCCGTAAATCAGTAATGTGGTATTCATTTCACTTTATAAAGTGTTATTTTGTTTAACTTATATACAATGAAGTGCATTTTTTTTCTATACTGATAGTTCAGAAGTCTAAAACTAAGGAACTTACAAGCCATAGCAATGCAGTTGCAAGCGATGAAACAATTTTCTTTTTGTTTCTACACCTGCACCTGGTGCAGTTGTGCTTGTAGTGTCAGAACTGATCTAGTTTTACGGGCTAAAAAATATTATATTTTTAATTATATACACAACTCTCTTTTTTATTTGCCTAGTCACTTGCTTACATAAGTCATTGGTACAAATACCAAAAGTAAGTACAGTTACTGTTTAGGAGATTGATTTACATTCTATTAGGCAATGTTCTTACACTTGCTATCCTTACAACCTCCAGGCACTCTACGGACCGTGAGATTGCTATTATGATTCTGATGGCTTACCTTTCATATATGTTGGCAGAAGTAAGATTTCCATGAACTTCTTGTATACCACCAATACCTTTACTATGGCCTGTGTTTTTCTTTTTACTTTTTTTGCTTAGAAGCTTGCTTGAAGATGTAGTCTGAACTTGATGTTAAAATCTGATTTCTTCCAGCTCTTCTATCTAAGTGGCATTCTCACTGTATTCTTTTGTGGGATTGTTATGTCTCACTATACATGGCATAATGTGACAGAAAGTTCAAGAGTTACAACAAAGTAAGTTTATCTTAATTTATGCAAGTTGTGAAAAAATAAAACACCTGATTGCTCATTCTGTTGTCTCTTAGAAAGCTGTGGCAAAGCTGTCATGCCACTAACATTATCATTTCTCTGCACACCATGACAGGCATGCTTTTGCAACTCTATCATTTGTTGCTGAGATCTTTATCTTTCTATATGTTGGCATGGATGCCCTAGATATTGAGAAGTGGAGAGTAGTGAGCGACAGGTAAAGATTAATGCATGATTGAAGTTCCCTTGAAATACATCATTATAATTTGTTAATTTCTTCTTTTGTTTCCATGATCAGCCCTGGAAAATCAATTGGCGTAAGTTCTATATTATTGGGATTGGTTCTTGTTGGAAGAGCGGCCTTTATTTTCCCCTTATCCTTTTTATCCAATTTGACGAAGAAATCTGCGCATGACAAAGTAGACTTTAAGCAACAAGTATGAAATTCATGCTATTTTTTTTTTATGTTCCCATATTACTTGAAAGGATTATTGTGTTAAACTATATCAAAACCACCCTCTTTTTTTTTTTCTTTTTTTTTTCCTTTTTTTTTCAGGTTACAATATGGTGGGCTGGTCTTATGCGTGGTGCTGTTTCTATGGCACTTGCTTATAATCAGGTAAAAGATAAGTAGATATACTTTTCAGTCTATGTCAGTACATAAATATGGATTTGTTTTGGAATGAGAGTATGGTTAGCCATTGCTGCTTGGAGTTGGATAACCACCACAATTGATAAAACTTGCACGTTTATGTTACAAACACACCCTTTAAAGGTTGCATTATCCTCTCCATGATATATTGCAAATGGCAAATCATATGGCATGTGAATGATTGGGGGATGGAAAAGGAACCGTTTTTCTTCTTCTTAAGTATTGGAATTTGGGTAAGGAAGAGGGTTTGTTAAACCAAGGATTTCTGCATTCCACGTAGACAAATGCTTGTTGAGAGGACGTGATTAAATAGATTATTATTATAAAGGGAAAATTTTCATTGGCCATATGTATTTATATGTGTGTATGTTGCTTGTCATATAAAACAAATAAATGTGTAATGAATTCGTTATATTTTATGCATGCAGTTTACCAGATCAGGCCATACCCAATTGCACGGGAATGCACTCATGATAACCAGTACTATTACAGTTGTGCTTTTCAGCACAATGGTAAGACATCATTTCATCACTTCATCACTAGTGCAATAATTTTCATTTGTAGTCTAATTGACGTGTACTTATTTGATTTCTAAAATATGGTGCCGATTTAAGACTTGCAGTCTTCTACAACCTAATGTTTTCCTTATTTAGAGAAAAACATCAAACCCCTTCTATGTTATTCTACTTGACAACATTAAAATCCTGAAAAATCCTTAATGTATTAAACAAGAAAATTTCCCAAATGACACTAATAAAAGAAGCTCTCTTCTGTATTCAACAGTCCAGAGCCCGTTGATTCCTAGAAACCAAAACAACAAGAAACACAATTGGTGTTGTTGAATGATACCTGATTTACCTTCTTTTGCAATCACTTTCGCTACTGTCTCTAGAGTCAATAATTTTACAAAACGAATTACTGAACTAGATCACTTATTGATGTTACTCTTCAGTTTTCTGTTATTTCATATCCTTTGGAGGGATTCCAATTGGATAAGTGATCGATTTCTACAGCATCAGAATGACATTGATATTGAGGATGATGCCTCGAGTGTAATTGTTCTTGTACTTGGATATGTGCAGGTTTTTGGGTTGATGACTAAGCCACTGATTAGGTTGTTGCTCCCTTCACCAAAACAAACCACCAGCATGATCTCCTCTGAACCATCTAGCCCTAAATCCTTCATTGTACCACTGCTCGGTAATGGACAAGAATCAACTGAAACCATTCAGAGCAGCCAGTGCGTCCCCAGACCTTCCAGCTTGCGGATGCTCCTGAGTACCCCTAGTCACACTGTCCATCATTATTGGCGAAAATTTGATAATGCGTTCATGCGACCTGTTTTTGGTGGACGAGGTTTCGTACCCATAATTCCAGGTTCACCCACCGAACATGGTGGCGTTCCGCAATGGCAGTGAGAAGCATGATTTTGGATTAGGAATTGTGGGGTAGGGAGGGTATGAATTGGGTTGAAGTTGGTGAGTAGAGCCAATATTGAAATGATTCCAGTTAACACTTTTCCTTTTTCTCCAATGTTGGTTGCTTTGTAATATGATTTATTGTGTAATTTTGTGTCTAGATAGATATATGGGGTTTATGAATGTCAATGAGTGTAATCATTAAAATACATAGCTTCTTCTGGGTTCATTAATTTGAGAGTTGTGTTTTGTAGAACAGCTAGCTACTCACTCTGTCTGTATTCATTCTCAGCTGTATCATATACAAGTATTATTTTCAATTTTGATGCTTCCAGTTTCGGAGGCAAAATGAGATGTGGAAATCTAGCAGGTGCTTTTCAAGTAGTGAATCTCGTGATGCCAGGCTGGTTTTAGTTGCAATTTTGGTACCCTTTATTTATTCTCAACACTGCTGCTATAGCACGAGTGATACCAGAAATTGATAGCAATCAATCATTTCCGTATTGGCAGGTGTACATACCTTGGACTTGGACTAACTCTCATTCAAGCCTGCTATTTAGAATTGAATCCCTTTGGTTTGCAATAAAATGAGTAGTGTGAAAGTAAGTGGCTTACACCCGGCTTTAATGCTAGACTTGCATTGTGAGTGTTGAGGGAGAGAGAAGAGGACTATTATTGAGATTTAAATGCTTTCCTCCATGCAACTGAGGGAGACTCGAGTGTGTAGACTAAACAAATATCTTTATTGTTTACGCCAGACTTTTCGTATCCGGTACAATATGTTCATTTCTTCTCTTCAAAAGATTGGTTCTCATCCTTCTACTATTGTTCATTCATTGTTATTTTATTCTCGAGATGGCTCTTTTGTCGTCGTGATGATCTATATATGTCAATGATGTCAATGTTACTAGGACATATGATAATCACATAGAACATTTCAAGCGTTATCTATATTGAATGTCCAACACAAAGATTTGGGTATGTTTAAGTGTTTTTTTGGCATAGATATCATCCGTTGTGGAAGTATATCCTCGATATTATATTTATAATGTACTCACTGCTTATAAACTTGTCACTTGCCTATTACCGTAACAACACCACTTGGCTTACGATACTTGCAAGTTGTGCTATGATCTTAGCCAATATCATCGTCTTGTTGATCTTCTTCTTTATCACATCATCACTAGATCAGACATATGTAGTTAACATCTTAAGCCAATTCATGCACACACTTCGTTAGCCTCGTCTTGACGATACAATACATGTTCTACACTATCTTAAAAGCCACATAAGGCAGGACATTTTCTTCCCATCTAACAACGCGCCCACTTTATAGATCTATTGCAATGCAAATTCGTTCCGCTTCCCAACTACACAACGATCCACTAATGAGTATGTTAATTTTATTGGGTCGTCTCCCATCACATGTCAGGGCAAGAAACATTTTTGTGCTTTTTTGTTGAACTCGAGTATCGTGCTATGGCCAATGCTAGTAGAGAGTTTGTATGGTTGCATTGTCTTTTTCCTTCAACAATATACACCTCAATGCAAACCAATTTTATATTATTGCAACAATAAGATCGCTATTCATAACGCTTCCAACCAAAATTTTCATGAATGTGTTGAACACATCGAGATATATTTTCATTTTTTCCATGAGAAATTTGAATGATATGTCATGATCATCAAACAATCTTCAACTGACACCAATTAGCTGACATCTTTACAAAAGCTCTAAGACGAGATCACTTTCGCGAATTATTATGTAAGTTGGACATTTCTACTTTTCATGCTTCAACTTGAAGGACTTTATTGACAAAAATCAAATATCACACAATCCCACCAATTAGTAGTATCAACCATATCATATCAGAAATCATTGACCATCGTATTAAATGTTTTTTTTATGTGTTGTATAACTTTCTAAACTTGAGCCATAATTCATGGAAGTCTGTGTGCATATATAATGTACTCTTTGTAATTAAATGAAAATCAACTAAAGAAGTTAGTTTTTGTTTTACAATCACGTGTGCACATGTTCGTTTAATGCGACATTTTTTTTGTTGTATTTTACCGTTTACAAATATAATTAAAGTAAGTCCCTCATTAAAATAATTTTAAACATAAATGCACTGCGTGTTATGGGACCGAAATTCAATAGGAAATTAGCCTCTACTTACAATGTAGGGTAGTTTAAAATTGTCAAACAAAAGGCCTAAATGGAATAAATGAAGAAAAAAAAATGTTCATATATATATGATGGACCAAACACGCCAAATTTCGATGGAAACAAAGCAAAAAAGCGAATTGCCAACAAATCTCAACTACAACATCAACAAACAACCAGCTATAAAAACGTAGTCACTCTCTTTACTCAAACACGCTTCACACTACACGCTCTTTGTGCTCTCCGCCCCCATCTCTCTCTCTCCTCCTCTTCCACAGCTTCTCAGATTTCTCTCCTCTCTCTCTCTCTCTCTGCTCCAATCCAATCCATCTATGGCTTCCTTTACGGCCAATTCTGTTTCTATGACCTCCATCTCCTGCTCCTTGAGGCCTACCATGGTAATAATCACTCTTCTCTCCATCTTCCGCTCTTTCATTTCTTATTTTCTGTGTCGCGTTTGATCTGCTGCTTCGATTTTATCGAATCCTCGCATGTTGTTTACATAGTAGTTTTATGTTGATTGGGGTTTTGGACTTTTGGTTACGGATGGATCTTTTGATCTTAAGCTGCTTGAGTGTATCTGTGTACGGATCCGTTTTGTGATATCATTTTTATTCGTTAATTTTGGCTGAATTCTATCTCCTGTTCTGGTAGTGACTGAAAGTTTTGCAGAATCTAGTGTCAACTGTGAATGAAGTAACATTAGTAATGATTACATGAAGTGCATGATTTTATTATTTATGCATGATTATTTGATATATATGAGTGTTAACTTTCCCATTCTTTAATGGCAAGTTAGTCATGATTAGACATTTTGTAGCAAAACTCAAGGGATTCTACTTTCAACTAACTTATGTAAGAGATATCGTTGGTAATTCATACATAACTAATTAACTAAAATGAACCGTGGAATCTCATTTTGGGACGGAAGGAGTACATGAAAAGGAGACCTTGACATCGGGATTAAGAGATGTTAAGTTTGAAATAGGAACTAGATAATGTCTAGATCCTGTAGAATCTTGTCTTGAGCCATGTTCATGTATATTAGATTACATTTACAATAACCTTTTCCTCTGTTTCAATTGTGGCTGTTTAAAAATGTTGTCCATTGACTGGGTTTTGCATCCAGTCTCCTGCATGGTGAAGTTTCCCTTTGGCTTCACTCAACTGCATTGACCAGCTGCACCAGAAAAGGGTTTCAAAGTGGTGCAAGTACATTATCCAATTGCTCAAATATTTTCTTTGATGAAAAGTTTGGTGTTTTGTTTATCCAATTCTTTTTATTGTCTTGCATATCATTTTAGCATATTTTCAATCTCTGACTTTCTTTTATCATATGAAGTCCATAACCACTTTAATATCCCAATGAATTTCAAAATTGGCCCAAACTCAATAACCTTCATCTTCCTTCGTTTTACTTATCCCCTAGTATCATGTAAATGTGTTTTACTTTGGTGTTGAACTAAGATATTTGTCAAATTATCTTATTGAACCTCATAAGTTGCAGACGCTGGTGAATTTCATCTGCTCTTGTATTGATTAAGATAGAGTTACGTTGTTGTTTGTCTTTTACTCTTCTCTAATATTGTTTATTTTCTATCTTCTTTCCCTTTCCCTTTCCCTTTTAATTATATTATGTTTCTGGGATTTATTGAATTGCTTTTGTCAAATGCCAAAACAGGCCCCTACCATGATCTCTGGTATGAAATCAGCATCCTTCTCCATTAACAGGATTGGCTTTCCATCTCTTAGGTTACAACATGGGTCATCTCGCCTCCAGATTTCCTGTGCGGTAATTTTCTCATCTTAGTGATGCATGGTATATGTATATTGCATGCCAGCTACATGAATTGTTCTCTTACTTTGGCTACTTTGTAGTTTTGAGACAAATGTCTGTCATTGGGAAATCTTGACATAGTATGGAGAAAGAAGCTTCTTCATATGGCTGCATGCATGGGGCTCTTCAGCTTTCATTATATCTATTTCATTCTATTATGTACCAAACTTTCGTTGAATGTAATTCATGATTTGGAGGAATTTTTAGAAACCTAAATGGTGTTAGAACTAAGAATATTTAAAGTCACAGCATTCATATGATCATGTAACCAGTAATGAAGATATTGATTTTGTTCAGGCCAAATCAGAGACTGTGGACAAGGTGTGTGAAATAGTGAGGAAGCAATTGGCTATTCCAACTGAAACTGAGGTCTCAGGAGAGTCAAAGTTTGCTGCACTTGGAGCTGATTCTCTTGACACGGTACCTCTACATCATGCATTTCTAATCTATATATTCATCTATAATGTCATGTGCTACATCTATTGACTGTTGATGATATTATTCTTTTTTCTCTTTGTATACGGTTTTGCTTTCCCTTTTCAATTGATAGGTTGGAATATTCTGACTTTTGACAAAAGGTTTATTGAATCCGGCATCGCCTTTAATGTGTTATTGGATTTGAGCTAACACTCACTTCACCTTAACAGAGATAGGCTAATTTCCTTGTCCAAGTCTTTGTACTCTTGCTATGCATCTGTTAGCAGTTCATACGTGTTATTTCTTCTTTATCTTGGTCTTCTGCTTTTTAAATGACATCTGAAAATCTGCATTACACTTAATTATTATTAAGAAATGATTGCAAGGTGTTTATACATAGAATAGTTGTACCCTCATTTCAACTGATATTTTGTCTTGTAAAGGTTGAGATAGTGATGGGACTTGAGGAGGAATTCGGGATTAGCGTGGAAGAGGAAAGTGCTCAGAGTATTGCCACTGTTCAAGATGCTGCTGATCTGATTGAGAAGCTCGTCGAGAAGAAGGATGCTTAAATAGTTTGAAGAGACAACTGTCCGAGACAGTATACTATGAACTTTGATTAGTATCTATATTACTTGCACAATTCACTTAGCGATGCGGCGTTCTCTTGTTGTTTCTTTATTTACTTAGACAAACTTCTGTGCCATGTTTAATTTAATTATTATGGTGAGTTGAGATTTAGCACAAGTCCTTAATCTCTATATCTCGTTTATCACATGTTGCTATCTTTGAGCATTGGTGAGTATATAGATGAATTACCTGACTGTTTTGTGAAGTATTGATCAGCTACTTCCGTCCAAGTTATCACATTTTACCTGCTCATGCAATGCCTTGTCCAGAGTGATTTGTGGTTGTTAACTATTGGAACAGGTGGTTCAAGTTGCTTGGTTAACTCGAGTTCTCATGTTCGAGTCTCTTTTCGTGTGTTGGTATTGCATGTAAAAAAATTTGAACCGATCGAGTATTGTTTTTAACTTCTTATAATTCAAGAGAATACCGTTTTCCTTTTCCCTTTGTGTTATGCAGAGAATGAAGAAAAGAACGATGGAGGTGTGTTACTTAGTAATGCCAATAGCATGAAATGAAGGTTGAGGAAGAGTCCACTTTAGTGTTAAGTAAAAAAGAGTTGTAATTACATAAGGATACTTTGTTTTTTTACACCTATACACTAGGCACCTCTTATTGAGCAGTAGGATCCCCTAATCTTTCATTCGTCATTTTCGTCAATTAAAACTAACTTATTGTATTAAAAGACAAAAATATCCTTATCTTCTTCTTCAACCTCTAAAACCCTAGGAACCTATTCATGGAGAAGGAGCCGACAATGCTCCGTCGTCTTTGGTGGCGGCGGTGTTAGTTAGAGCACTCACTCATTTATCTAAGTCACAAACTCATTTTCTTCATCTTTTTTTTCTTTCAACTTCATCTCTTCAATCTTTCTCATAAGCCCATTACCAAGCTCATCTCATCTCTCTCACAAACTCATATCTTCTTCTATTTTTCAACAACCGACAAAAGACAACGTCTCCAACCCATCTAATCTTCAAGATCTAGCCTCAATGTGACCAGATCTAATTTGTTGATGAATATGAATTTTGACGATTTGAATCTGAAATTTTTGTGATGTATTTGATGTTATTCTTAAACTTAGCTTATTTTTGATATGTTTACATTCATAAATTAACTAAATGAATCAACGAATTAACTCAAATAAAATATGAAAAATTTAGATTTAAAAAATTTGGAAATTTTGATGTTTCTGGCGAATGTTTGAAGTTTCCGACAGAAATTGTTGAGGAACACGTTGGAATCTTCAAACATTCAACCCTAAAAAAAAGTTCAGGGGTGTCTAGTGTTGAAGGTGTCAAAGTTAAGGGGTCCTTCTGTAATTTTCCTAAACACTAATAAGGGCATTTATGTCATTTATAAAAAAATTATATCACGTGCACGTACGTCACCTGACACATAAAATCAGATTTTCCGTTAGTTTTAACTAAGGATGAGACGATGCATAGATCAGGGGGTCCTACGGTCACAAAAAAAAGAATAGGGGTGTCCAGTGCCGAAGATGTAAATGACAGAGGGTCATTCTGTAATTACCCCAAAAAAGAAATAATATGTTAAAATCTTTTAGGAATAAGGTTAAAAATAGTCAATTTATAATCCAAATCGTTTCAGTTTAGATTATAAATTTTAAAGTGTTGTGATTTAGTCCCAAGTAAAAAAAAAAATTTAAATTAGTCTAAGTAGTCCTAATAATGTCACAATTTAGTCAATTCCGTTAAATTTGCGGACGGAAACCGTTAGCTTTAACTGACGCCGTTAAAAATAAATTTTTTATTATTCAATTGATGACATGTCGGTTCAATAATAATTATTTTATTGTTAAAATATATTTTTAAACAAAACATGTTAAAATTACTAAAATGTCCTTCATGCTTAATGATTTTGTTTTAAATTTTCCAGAAAAACCATCTTCTACCTCCGGCTTCCATGTTTAATAATCTATGAAGGGCATTTTAATTGAAATCTCATCAATTGCATAATAAAAAATATTTTTTAGTGGGCAGTTAGAGTTAATGGTTTTCGAACGCAAATTTAAATGGACTAAATTGTGACGGTATTGAGACTACTTTAGACTAATTTAAATCACTTACTTTTACTCTGAATAAATCACAGTACTTCACATTTTAAACCTTATTCCAATTTTTTATCGTCAAAACTCAAAAGTGAAATCCACACCTATTTGCAGCTCGTAACTAGTTACGTGCTACTTAAGTGTGGCCTTAGGGTTGGCCTAACACTTATGTAAACGTAAAAGATACAACCTTTGGGGAGGAGACTTGATACCATAACCCACCAAACTGCTCCTCCGAATGGGGATTAGTCTGAGTATAGTCACAAGGCTTAAATGTGTCTATCGCTGAGTGCGAGCCTGCTCAGGATTACCCCATGGTTTACACCAAAAAAAGAAGATACAATTTATTCTTTTATTTTTAATTAAAGTTGAGCTACACAATAGGAGTAACTATTCTCTTTTAACCCAAAATCTCACCCCACTAGACGTAATGAGATTTGAACCCACGACCTTCAACATAGAGATGTGTGTCTTGACCATTGCGCCACCCCCAGGAAGCTATTCTTTGAAGTTTCGTGTTTATACTTAATTTTTTATTTTTGACGTAGTTTCTATATTTATTTGTTTAGACCCAATTTGGCCTTTTTTTCAAAATCTAAAATAGTCCATAAACTTTTATATGGACTCAATTTGGTCCCTAATTTTTATAAAATCCAAAATAGTCTTAATTTTTAAATATCGACTAAATTCGGTTCTTAAACTTTTTTATATAACGGCAACGACCACTTTGAGTCTATATTTAAAATTCATGAACTATTTTGAGTTGAAAAAAATTCAATGATTAAATTGGGTCAAAACACGATAGTTCAAAGACCATTTTGATTTTGAGTAAAAAAAAATTAGGTACCAAAAAGTTTAGAGACCAAATAAGAGTAAGAACCACAATTGCAGTAGTGATCGACCAACTAATTTTGGTGAACCAGACATAATTCCTCAGAATTTTTTACTGCCACAATTATAAATTTTGAAAAAAATGACGTTAGACGGTTTGATCTGACACTACACAATCGGCTCAACCAATCCTGAACCCTCCTAATAGAGGAATAGAACAATACATGAGGGGTAAATATGTCATTAGAAACACCTTTGTGGTGATATCTTTGAGAAAGATCTGTTATTAGCAAGACCTTTGTGGTAATATTTGAGAAAAAGATGAAATAAGTAACGTAAAGTAAAAAAAAATATAAATAAAGAGACGAAAGAGAAGATTGGGACCGACACGACACGACAAATCCAGTGGAGTCCACGCACGCAATCGCATCACTATTCACTACACTGCTCTATCATTTCTTCTTCGATATTGCTCGCTCGCATACACACTCTCTCTACTGAACAGCAGAACCAGAAATGGAGTCGCTCAGTGTCCCTGTAAGTCGTCTCCTATGTTGCTATGCTCTGCTTGGTTGCATCTTTACTGATTTGTTCGATTGGATATTGCCATTAGGTTGGTGTGCAGATGAAGGAGAGTGGAGAAGCGCAATCGAAGAAGAACTCCACCCTGATTTGTGCTCCGCTAATGGCGGACTCTGTGGAAGACATGACCGTCCAAATTGGGAAGGCCAAGGCCTGTGGCGCTGACCTTGTCGAAATCAGATTGGACTCTTTAAAAACCTTCAATCCTGTTCAGGATCTCAATTCTCTTATTAAGAACTCTCCATTGCCAACTTTGTTCACTTACAGGTTGCTTGGTCTTGGATGTTCTTAGAAATGCTTTTATGCTATTAATTTGATATTTTGTTTGAAAAAGAATGCACATGTGTGGGCTTCAGTTTCACTCTATTTTGTTGTGTATTAGATTGTTACTAATATTTTCTATTGGATGTACTGGTGTGTTTTTGTCGTAATGTATCCCGCCCCGAAAGAATGTGAAGTCTGTCGCCACATGTTGGAGTTAAGTTTAGCATGGTATCAGAGCTGGTTCTGTTTGGGTCTAGTGAACCCGTCTTTGTTGCCTCCCTTCTTGTTCCACATACAGATCCTTTGTGTTATCCGGTCTGCACGTGAGGGGAGTGTTAATGTATCCCATATTGAAAGAATGTGAAAGTCTGTCTCCACCTATCAATTTAAGCTTCTAGGTTGGAGTTAAGTTTAACACTTTGATCAAATATTAATTTATGATATCCTTATGTGTGTCACAAAAGTCAAAGCACCTGCTGTAATTTTGCATATCTGTACTCCTTATATGCAACCTTCTCAATATGTTGAGTAATCTAATAGTAATCATTGTGCCCTGCCGTGTCCTCGTTTGCTTTGACTTGCTACTTGATACATTTTGTTCTTCTCTATCAACTTCTTACTTGGAATCCTTATAACCTTTACATTGGTGACTAGAAGTAACATGTTTAGGCCCTATTACTGTTAAGATAAAAATTTCATATATATATGGCACTTTCATTATGAAAATGTTGATTTTGGCTCATCTTCTTATTTTTGATACTGGAGAGCTCTCTAGTTTTTAGTTCTTGTGTGGAAATGATTCATTATTCTTTGCTCTGATCAGTATATAAACTTATGAAGCACCGTTTAAAGGATATATAAATATGTACCTGATGATATGCTTTATTTCTTAGACCTAAATGGGAAGGTGGACAGTATGATGGCGATGAAAACAAGCGACTGGATGCGCTGCGGTTAGCCATGGAGTTGGGAGCTGATTACATTGATATTGAACTTCAGGTTGATTTCTCACTAATAGGTGACTTCGATAAAACAACTAATAGATGAGGATGATTTGTTATCCTGTTTTATCCAGTGCTGCTAGAAGTAGCTATTACAGGGGAAAATACTATCCTGCACAAACAGTTTATAAGCCCTTCAATGTATTTTTCTTCAACATTTAATCGATCTTGACAGCATTCATTTTCTTCTTTCAACTGTTCTACATGATTTTAAGGATTTTCTAATTGTTGACCAGCAAAGCATTGAACATTGCATAGTTCAAATGAAAATAGTTCAAGTACTCAGAACTTCCTACTTTTGCGATCTATATGACTTGTGAAATTGTATTCTGATATGCCACTGGTACGAACTGTGTTCGTCAGATGGCATGCTAAAGAAGCCATATATTATTTTTTTCTTGTTTTCTACTTTGGCTGCCTGGAATTTTGTTACTAAATTACCTCTTGCAATTACTGGTGCTTCTCTATGAAGGTTGCCCGTGACTTCAATGACTCAATAGATGGAAAGAAGCCTGAAAAATTCAAAGTCATCGTTTCTTCTCACAACTATCAGAATACTCCATCTGCTGAGGATCTTGGCAATCTTGTAGCAAAAATACAGGCGGCTGGTGCTGACATTGTGAAAATTGCCACCACTGCCTTGGATATCACTGATGTGGCACGGATTTTTCAGATTACTGTGCACTCACATGTAAGTGTACGTATGACAGAGCCTTTTAAACACTTACTAAACTAAATAAACGAGCTAACCGTTGAATGTCCTGAAAATCCAATGATTCAGAAAGAAACCCTAACAAAAAAAAGGAGCTTAACTTTTTATGATGCTAAAGAAGTAGAAGAGAGTGATGGAAATATATGAAACATGCATATAGTTATTAACTATGTTGCATGCATACAGACACAATTTTCATAATATTTAGGACACGATACATTACAATGTGTTTTATAAAAAGAACATAAAATAAATGTATACATAAATTATGGGAACAGTGGGTAAACTAATGAATGAGTTAGTTTATTCAAATTGGATTACTTACATAAAAGAGAATTCTATTGAAGAGTTACAACTACATCAGTTAATAAAAAATAACATAAAACAAAATAGACATATTATTTTCAAACAAAACTAATAGTGAATAAATTTAGTCGACAATCGATTGAGAACAAAATATATCGACGAATTGGAACAAAATATATTCCCAAGTTGACAAACATCATATATCGACATAGGCTACAAGAAAAAAAAACATACCTTCTGCGATTGCTGGTGCATTATTGAAAGATAGTTTACACTAAATATTAAAATGATGCAAATTATATGATTTTATTTGAGAATTCAAAAGGCTGAATTGGAGAAATCATCAAATTGATGTTTAGATATGAGTTTCTAATGCCAAAGATTCCATTACAGCCAAGAACAGGAAAATTTTATAATCACAGAAAAGGCTATTAACACATGTTATTGCATTTAAATTTTGGAATTTTTCGGACAAAGTCGTATTGCTTGGCATCAGTGGCCTGTCTTCATTGTCACTGTCATTTCATTTTTTTAGTGCAAATATGTAGCTCACATTTTAGATACGTATTTCCTGAGTATTCTGCCGCATCGGTGTCGGACACATACGGGACATGGGAACGTTGGGCTCATTCTTGTGTCTGTGCATCAAAGGTTATTAATATTTAATATTGCTTAAAGATTGAATAATGAAGAAACCATATTTGAAGTTCTCTATGATCAATCTACTTATAAGTGTTAAACCAAATAATCAAGGTATGCGAGTTTGGTCCCACATGATGAATTGTATTGGTGATTAAGTTTTCGTGTAATTCTAAGTTGGATGAGTAAGTTTGGGTAGAAGTTTTTTTTTACCTAGATATAGTCAAGGCTAGAAGAAGCCCTTTTGCAGATAATGTATCCCAGGATTTACGATCTTTATTTTTTCTTTTCTTAATATACTTGAGTATAAAAAAGTGTGTCTCAATGTGGCATTATTGAGAAATGGAAATGCTTTCAAATTTGTGCATGGTCCAGCTAATTTTAGTGTTAAGAACTTAAGATACTATTAACAATGTTCAATAGGTTGTGTTACCCATTGACATATTTATTTAAATGCATTGGGTTCACCATTATTGGTGGTATTGCAAAGCTTTACTTCCTTATGGTTAGAATGCTTTTCATTTAATACTCTAATTGGAATTTTCAGGTTCCAATAATAGGACTTGTTATGGGTGAAAGGGGTTTGATATCACGAGTCCTCTGCCCAAAATTTGGTGGTTTTCTCACATTTGGCACGCTTGAAGCAGGGATTGTTTCAGCGCCTGGTCAACCAACAATCAAAGATTTGCTGAATCTTTACAACTTCAGGCAGATAGGGCCTGATACAAAAGTGTATGGCATCATTGGGAAGCCTGTTGGCCACAGCAAATCACCTATTTTATACAATGAGGCATTCAAATCAGTTGGTTTTGATGGAGTTTATCTGTATTTGTTAGTTGATGACATTGCAAATTTTTTCCAAACTTACTCATCAACAGATTTTGCTGGATTCAGGTTTAATCTCATTTCTCTAAATTTTAAATCTAGTATTTAAAACACCAAAATAAATTACGTTCATCAAGTTTAGTTAGAGTCCAGTTTCTTCCGTTGCCTCTTCAGCCATGCTTTATGATACCTATAAAATGAGTTGATTTGTTCATCATTATAGGTGAGCCCTCTGTTAGTTGGTTTTATGTTCATCAAGTTTAGTTAGAGTGCAGTTTCTTCTGTTATCTCTTCTGCCATGCATTATGATACCTATAAAATGAGTTGATTTGTTCATCATTATAGGTGGGCCCTCTGTTAGTTGGTTTTACGTTCATCAAGTTTAGTTAGAGTGCAGTTTCTTCCGTTGTCTCTTCTGCCATGCATTATGATACCTATAAAATGAGTTGACTTGTTCATCATTATAGGTTGGCCTTCTGTTAGTTGGTTTTACGTTCATCAAGTTTAGTTAGAGTGTAGTTTCTTCCGTTGTTGCTTCTGCCATTCATTATGATACCCTATAAAATGAGTTGATTTGTTCATTGATATAGGCAGGCCCTCTGTTAGTTGGTTTTGCATACAGGACCTGTATTATGAAATTTAGTATCTTTGTGCATCGTTGAACTTATCATGATTGTATATTTGAATAATATGACTATAACATTATTACAATCACAGTGTTACAATTCCTCACAAGGAGGCTGCAGTTAAGTGCTGTGATGAGGTTGATCCAACTGCCAAGGTAATTTGTGATCCATTGAAATTGCATTGTCTGCCTTGGTATTACCACAGTTTTTAGGTGTTTGTTTAGGTCAGATTATTTATACAATCCAACCGGAAAATGTGACATGATCTGTTTATTGCTCAATCTCACAGTCAATTGGTGCTGTTAACTGTATTATAAGAAGACCAAGTGATGGAAAATTGTTTGGTTACAATACAGACTATGTTGGTGCTATTTCTGCCATCGAGGATGGATTGCGAGGTCAGTATCATGTTGTTACTTGCTAAGCATATTTCTGAGCTTTGAAGAAATTTTCACATGAAACATGCTTTGAACCCTTTGCTTTCCTTCTACAGGCTCACATAATATTGACAGTACAAACAATTCACCTTTAGCTGGTAAGTTGTTTGTAGTCATTGGCGCTGGTGGTGCTGGAAAAGCACTAGCTTACGGTGCAAAAGAAAAGAAAGCTAGAGTTGTGATTGCCAATCGTACCTATGGTAATGTTTCATCTCTCATCCCCCTTTGCTGTAAAACATTGGATAGAACATGGTTTAATAATGGCTTGGCGTAAGTATTTGTATCTATGATCACCATTGTAGAGCTGTCAATTCGGGTCCGAACCCATGGACACTCAAAACCCGACATTTTTGCGGGTTCAGGCCACATTAAATAAATCAGGCCACTTCAGGTTGGATTGGATTCGGGTTAGGCCTTTTCAGTCCGAAACCCTTATGCCAGCTCTATTTAATGGTTGAACTCTGCTTAATGAAAAATACAATGCCTCATTTCCTTATGTGATGACAGCTTTTAAAGCATGCTTTCCTGAGGTATGGCATAATGGCGAGGCTTTTTTGCAATTAACGCTTCTCGAGTTTTCTGCCTATTTGACTGATGGTTTGTCATTGATCTGGTTCTCTTACTTAAAGAACGGGCCAGAGAACTTGCAGACATAGTTGGAGGGGAAGCTCTGTCTAGTGCCGATTTAGATAACTTCCATCCAGAGGATGGTATGGTTCTTGCAAACACAACATCTATTGGAATGCAACCAAAAGTTGATGAGACGCCCATTTCTAAGGTTTGCTTCCCTGCCACTTGTATTTTGTTACTATTTTGTTTTTACATGTAAGCCAAATGAATTAGTTTGTTTAACTTAAAAATAGAGCAAAACATTTATCAACCTCTTCTTCTTCATCAATATAAGAACAAAGAGTATAAACATATACAAGTGAGTAATTGTTGCTCGAATTTCTCTAAATTTTTTTTCGTTTGTTTGGTATAATCTCTTTGGAAATATAGAACTTCTAGGCCAAAAGCCTAAACTGTTTGGTAGAGGGGCTCAACTTGCATATGAAGTGATCTCAAATGTGGGATATTTCAACACCCCTCATGTGCAATTTGAACATCACATATGATGCAAGAATTAACTTGGAGGCAAAGCAAACAAGTTATAAGGCAGAAGACTGAACCATCTCTATTACCATGTTAAGTTTCAGACGTAAAAGGTTTAGCTATTTGGAGCTGTGCTCTAACTCATCTATAAAGTGGTCTTGAAATCCACACTCCTTCAATAATAAATAGGAGGAAATCTAGACTATGCTTTAGTTATATTTTTAGGGGGAGATTTTTTATCATACTTTTGTTACTCCGAATACATTGATGGGAGCCTCGTACAATGGCCCGACTTTTTAAAATTTACTTATTGAGTGTGGATCGTTACTGATGTGGAACTCAAAGGTTGTCTTGCAGTCTACAATAACATGAATTAAAAGGTATTATTTGCTGTTTTTGCAGCATGCTTTGAGATCTTACTCGCTGGTCTTTGATGCTGTTTACACCCCAAAAATAACCAGACTTTTGAGGGAAGCCGAGGAATGTGGGGCCAAAACTGTTACAGGGCTGGAAATGTTTATTGGACAGGCTTACGAACAGTTTGAGAGATTCACCGGATTGCCTGGTAAGTTGAGAGTAGGAAGCTAACGAAACTGTTGCACTACTTCTGAAGATGGTAGTTATAAATTGCCTTTTGATTTGCTTCTTTCTCCAATTGCAGCACCCAAGGAATTATTCAGGAAGATATTGTCCGGTTAGTAATAAGGTTAGTGAGACAAACCTTATATGTATTTGAAGTTTGGCGAACCAATTTTGTGATTCTTCTCGTGAATCCACAGTTTATTTTATGTGAATTTAGGTGATACAGTTTGCCAACCTCATAGGAGATATTGTTTCGGAGATATTGTTTGTTGGTTGTGAACAATTGTGTATTATGCTAATAAAGTTTTGGGACAGAGAAGTGCAATTCAGAGGGACTTGTCATTTACTATATCCAGTCTTATTTTGATTAGTTTTATCATAGTATCTCTACAAACCCTTGTTGATTTGCAGGATTTGAAGACCCTTTGCAAAACTGAACACTATAGGTTGCTAGTTAGGGATAACTGTATTTTCAGGTAACAACATACGGAGAATCCGACATGAACTTGTGCAAACAAGCAGTCAAGCGCCCACACAATGCCCCCTAGGGAGTGGCACAATGGTCAAGACACACATCTCCATGTGAGAGGTTGTGGGTTCAAATCTCATTGCGTCGGGTGGGGGGGAGTTTTGGGGTAAAAGATGAGAGCTACTCCTATTGTGTAGCTCAACTGATAAAAGAAAAAAAAAACACCCAGTACTATGACCAACTATACATACATGACCATTGGACGATACAAATATGGTCAACATAAATACCAAAATCAATGAAAAAGATGGACGCCTATACTCATTCCACCATAATTGATGCTATATGAAATTTCAGGCCACTATCTCAAGACCCATGTGTAGTACAAAACCCGAAATCATTTATCATGAATTTAACATATCTAATTACGTTTATCTATCATATGGAAAGAGTTAACTTTCTATACTTGTAGATCTCTAGAGAAGTGTAATTTCACTTCGTTTTCACTCAACGTGTACTCTTCCACTAATCAAATATGAAGAGAACATTCAATCCAAATCAACTGGTGACAGCACTAATAAACAATTCGAGAACTCATTTTGGCAAAACTATGCATCAACATGTATTTCAACAAAACTTCAGAAATCTAGTATAGCCTAGCAAATCTTGAAAAGAAGAACACAGCCTAGTAAGAGTAATAAAATGTTGTCCGTGAATAATCCTTGTATATGTTATGCTATATAACAAGTAAACATTAAAAATTCAAGTAATTTATCAAAATGCCTCATTTACTTACACATCGAGTAACAAATATGTACACCACGAGATTAGAGGATGTTGCCTCTCCTTGCACATTGCGGACAATTATGCAGGACTAGAGTTCTGAGCAGCAACCTGAACTCTCCAAGTAAAATATTGAATATACAGTGCATTGAGGCTCATTGCTATCCCAAAACCCATAACTGATGCAAGCAAAATTGCAAAGATTGCCTTAAGATGAAGCTGTGGTGATTACCAAACAAAACAAAAAAAGAATTAGTTGATAACAATACAAGGAACTCCTCAACTCCCGCAGAAAGACCTGTATAACAACCTTTAAGAGACCTTTTGACGATGAAAGCAATAACTGGATAGAAAGAGCAGGTGACAACCTAAATTTCTTTACTTGTTATGCTTGCAGCATATATTTTCACGACGTTTCTTTTGACAATGTTTCTTTTCTTTTATATTTTTTGAAGAGCTCTTCCTATATTAGATTAAGTTAGAATAATAGGATGAAATGTGCATAAGATGATCGTAATCAGCAAGCCCTCAATCACCACAGCATCAAAAGAAATGGTCCACTCTTCATACTCCCTCTCTGTCCAAAAATAAGTGTACACTTTCCGTTTTTATTACCCCTTATACCCTCGAGTGCTCTCCTTGTAACAAACACAAGGAGTCCTAGCTAACTTATGTTGGGGATACTGTTGGTATTTTATGCATAACAAACTAACTAAAATGGAAAGTGGACACTCATTTTGGGATAATTTTTTTAGAGTGAGCGGATAGGAGGGAGTAATAAATATTGTATATAATAACATTTTTAGTAAACAGTGAAGGCAAGCCAACAAACAATGCTAGTGCTGACATAATTAACATGAAAAGCATCCAAGGATTCAAATCCCATTGCGTCGGGTGGGGTGGAGTTTTTAATAGAAAAAAAAAAGCATCCAAGGATACCAATCTGATGAACACTTTTTAGATGTCTTAATTCATCTGATTAAAATAGCCATATTACACACAGTAGTTTCAGTAGAAGAATCAAGTAACTAACTGGCTCCAAACTGTAGCATGCAACTGACAGCCTAGCACATCTTGTGATGTTATGAATTTTAAAGATGTGAGGTTGAGTCAACATGAAACCTCATATAATATCATTAATGGTTCAATTCTATGGAGCAAAAATTTGGGTACTAGTACCCGTTACGATCATTTTAAGAAAAATGCATGTAGAGCATCTTGGCAAGATATTGGTGCAAAAAGTAACAAGATAGTATTTAATAAAATGAACCCACATAGATATGTCACAAACAAACACATAGAAGCTAAAGAAACATATGGGTGACATGAAACAAGCCAGAGACATGGGTGACATGAAACAAGCCATAAGTAATGCATGCGAATTAAATAAGACAAGACACAATCTAATGGCATATTGAAACTATAATTTGAAAGCAGTACTCACAATACTATAAAATAGGTGGACAATAATAGCCACGAGTGCAAACTCCAAAGCTGCATATGTCCAAATATATTCCTTGATTGCTGCAAATAAACAATGATACTAAGATAATCTCCTTTTCAACTTATCACATAAGCTTCTAAAAATTTAGGAGGCACGGCTATACCTAGTATAATTGCAAAGGTAGATGCCAAAAGGCCCAAGGTAAAAGAAAATGGTGCTGCAATTACAACTGCTTGCGTCTTCAAGTCACGAATCTTAGAAATACAAAAATAACGTGTGAGAGAGCGCACCAGATGAAAATTATAATTCATAGAACATGCAAACTGGAGGAAAAAGGTAATTGGAACTGATAGTGTTGTATTTGTATCTTTTCATTTTATAGTAACTCGTTAACTTATTATATATAAGGTAAAATAGAACTAATAGATAAATGAAGAGGCATACCTTCTGAACATTAACATTAAGAATACTAAGTTAGAAACCTTCCTATTACTATCACTTTGGGAACATTTAAGATCATGGAAATGGTAAACTTGGCTTGATCTTCCCTTGTTATTTCTTGCCTAACTTGACTTCAAAGGATGGGTATCTTGTCAAAGAACTAAGTATGACACAAAGACGACTTAGTACTATGCACAATGGGGGTCATGTAGGAACATATATCCTATGTGTTAAAAGTCTTATATGGAAATAGAAAAAATCTAGCCCAGATGTTACGGTCATAGTATCAAATTGTGGCTATTTGAATATTATACAGATGTAAAGCTGACTGAAAATGACAATGGATGTGTAACCAATCAAATTTCATTATTAATGTTAAGTGGTAGATGGGTACTGCCGCTGTGGGATGTGATAGAGTGTAAATTTTGAATCAGAAAGAGATGATTCATTCACTCTTTTCTCTTGATTGCTGGTGCACCTTTAGAGTGTTCATGGGAGCATATAAATTATGTAATTAGAAACATCCTCTGTTATCCTGTTACTTGGTTTGCATGGAAAAGATGGGGAGTGTGACAGTTTGTTTAGTTAGTAGATTGATCATGTCCTTAGCTCTAAACTTATAATATGACTGCAGCTATATTAGATATTTCTTAAAAAACATATACATATAGTCAATATTAAATCAATAATTTCTATGTTAAAATTGGACTGGATGAACATTTTGGTTATGTTTTATCAATCACTACATATAATACAAAAACATATATTACATACTTTCAACATTTTTAATAAGTAAAAGACCCAATTTAGTCCCCGAACTTTAGTGCTTTGACCCAATTTGGTCCCTAAACTTTTTTTAACCAAAAATAGTCCTTGAACTTTGGTGTTTGGACCCAATTTGGTCCCTGAACTTTGTTTTGACCCGAAATGGTCATTGAACTTTCAAATAATGACCCAAAATGGTCCTTGTCTTAAAAGCTTATATCAATAGTTGAAGGACCAAATTGGGTCATTATTTGAAAGTTCAAGGACCATTTCGGGTCAAAACAAAATTCAGGTACCAAATTAGGTCAAAACACCAATTTCAAGGACTATCTTTGGTTAAAAAAAGTTTAGGGACTGTTAGAATTAGTGCACTGATAGTGGTTCCATATATTAAGGATTAGTGGGATTAGTGGTTG
>JAYMSZ010000174.1:0-25507 GCA_036897665.1 Pelargonium citronellum
TCCGTCAACTTATTTGACGGAATGTCCTTCCGTCAAACGATTTGCTCGAACTTTGTACTAAATTTAATCACTTTGCTCAACTTTGAACTAAAGTCAAACACTTGATAGGACAATGACTAAATTCGAACGTTTTGGATAATACAGAGACTAAACCTAACCTTAATTCAATTTATTATTGAATTTCCAGCAGCCGTTGTCATTTTGAGGAGTGATCTTTGCAAGATCAAGAAGCCTGTTACATGTCATTGCTGTGAAAAGATCCACATCCTTCTAAATATGGCCTTGGAGCTGATACTAATTGGAACGAGTTTATGTACAATCTTATTCCTTCAAGTATTGTAACAGATTAAATAAGATAGATACAATAAGATATATATCGGCAGTGCATGTTCTAATTGTGATATATATGTTAATGCCTGTATATGTATTAAATCCATGCTAGCTTCTCCTCCTCCACATAGCATGGGATGTGAATCCTACGTACTGTAAGCGGCGAAAAAATCTAAGAATGGATGAAAATGCAACAATGCAAGACCACACAAGCCACATAAATGTAACAACAGATTGCCTCTGTTCCTGCGGTCGTCGATCTGAAGAACAGAACATAACAGATCAATATACATTTATAGATAGTGAACATATAGTGATGACAAGTTTAACATGTACAGAATAAAATTCATAAGTGAAATTGTTGTAGTGAATAGGCACGTACCACTGAGATCTGTATATGTTGGCCTGGAGTACAATTCCAGGGGTGCCTTAGCTTCAGCAAGTTTAGTATACATTTTGTTGAAAACTATAATCCGACTCAACTGTCCCTTGAGCAATATAGGGTTATTTTCCCTGTTTACCACGTCAGGCATCCAACTTAGCAGATCACAATTCCAAACGGAAATGCTCTCCAGAGACTCACACTTGACTTTTCCCATACAAATGTAGCAGAGCTTGTCTAGTTGGAACAATACTAACTCCTGTAACTTTCCAAGGGAGAACTCATCGTATGGACTCGCGGAGTCTTGTATCAGCGTTTCCATATTCTGGCATCTTTTGACAACAATCTTGCGAAGATTCGCCATAGCTTGAAGCATATTTGCCTGAAATAGATAGACCAGACCTCCACAGTCCGAAACATTGATGGTGGTAAGATGCTGCAGGCTCGCGGTCGTGTTATACTGAAATTGCAAAAACTCTAGATTCTGATTAAACATCAAGTGCAAGGTACTGTTGTCCACTGGAAGTGGAACCGTTAGTAGTTTGATATCAGAGACATCAATGTCGTTGATCAGTACTGCTAGCGTGTTCTCGCCCAGCTTCTGGTTGAGGTATAGTTTACCAATGCAGAATTTGAATCTGGAAAGACGAGCCCCGAATTCAGGCTCAGCACTGTCAAGAAATATACTTAGAGCTTCTAAGTCAGAGAAGTTTGCTTCAAGATGAGCCAACTTGGTCACGCGTTGGAGATCTTCCGCACTTTCTTGTCCTGTCCATAAGTAACTAGACAGCATCAACAACTCTTGCAGATCTGTAAGATCATTTAGCAATCCATCAGGAAAAGGGTAATGTTCCATTGGAGTGCAAGAAATGTCTAAGTGCCGGAGCTTCTTCAACAACTTCAAATCACTTGGCAGATTCCATATACGTGTACTGGAAAGATCAAGAAACAGTAGTTCCAAGAATGGTGAAACATCAGGCAAGGATGTCAAGTTGAGGCAACCGCGCAATCTGAGGGCTAAAAGATTCTTCAACTTGGAGAAAGTGTATGGAAAGGATTCAATATAAGTGCCAGAAATGTCCAGAACTTTGACATTGGGCATATCGCGGAAGAGATGTGCAGGAAAGAACAATTGGTTATGGTCATGCTGGTTACGCACCACTAACGTGGATAGCTTCCTATACTTAGTTCCTCTTCCAAGCTCTTCCAACTGGTCACTCATTACTGAGGCTCTCTCAACTTCTTCTAATGATCTGCCATATAATTGAGGAATGTTTTTGTTGCCAACCTTTATCAAGTAGCAGTGGCTTGTATCTTGGGTGCTACTGATGTGTGCTGCCATATCTCTCACACTCTTATTCAACATGATGCATTCTTTTTTACTTTCATCTTTACAAACAATCTGTAGAAGATACGCGTTCTTGATTTCGTCAAGAATCTCCTTGCCCTGCTTTAACATTGTATCCATATCTAAATCTCCTCCTTCATTGTCTCCCATTAGACCATCCCATATCCAATACCGGATCAAATCCTCTGTTTCAATTATAAGATCTTGATTAGTTTCACACGGGAACAACGCGCAGTAAAAGAAATACCCGCGAGTTTCTTCTCTCAGGCTGTCATAGTTCTCCTTCAGCGAGCCGAAGGGAAATTCGAATGAAGCCACAGTGTTCTTGATAGCTTTGGAAATATCGTTGGCAGCGAGGCTCGTGCTTAACCATTTTCCGAGATTAGTAATAACCAACGGCAAACAATCACACTCTTCCAATAGCATTCTCCAAGACTCTTCCGGTAAGCTATGAAAACGTCCTTCACCAACTTCATCTGCAAACAGATTGAACGCATCGTCGGGGGAGACACCTTTTATCTCGTGATCTTTAACCTCATTGATCCCATCCTCGCCAACAACGCTGCTGCCCGCCAGCAGCGTTCTACAAATGATCATGAGCTTGCATCCGTTTTCGCGACTAGGCTTGGGAATCCCAATCTCCTCCAGAGCCAAGTCCTTCCACAAATCCAAAATGAGAAGAACCCGCTGCCTTCCCTTCTTTTTCATCAAAGCATCCAACAAAACTCTCGCCCTTCCCAAATCATCCGTGGCCGCGGAAAGATCAACACTCATTTCTTTTCCGATTTCCTGTTGCAAGTCTTCAAGGCTTGCATTAGGAGGCGTCGTTACCCAAAAGACTCGAACGAAGGAGTGTTTGTGCCTCTCTTCCAAGGTATGGTTATGGATCTTGCACACGACCGCGGTCTTGCCAACGCCAGGTCTTCCGGACACCCTTATGATTCGAGCTTCTTTCTCATCGCACACGTCGTGTAAGATCTTTATGTAAGCTTCTTTCCCCGGGCTACCAACTAGATCCGTATCATTACTGCATCTTTTGAAACCTCTCAGTAATTTTCTGCCTCTTTCCAGCAGCCTTGTCACTTCCTTGCTTATCTCATCAATTGCTATAGCAAGATTTAGCCGCGAATACAAATATGGACGCAGACCATTGGGGAATTTCTTGTCGATTCTCTCTTCGATCCGCAATTCGCAAATGTCGGATAAAACTTTGCGAGATTCTTCCAACCAGTGAGGAACTGAGAAGTTATAAACCGCTGTTTTGTTTGTCTGAAGCCCTTCTATGTAGTGGATGATGGTTCTAAGCTCCTCTATTTTTCTTTTCATTGGTGGATCCAAGATTTGGTTGAGGTTACTGAGAAAGCCATGACCATATATGCCTAGAGCAAGCAAGGCAACCACATACAAACACAGTTAAAGCAAGATGATCATAAATGCACAATATTGTTTGCAGTAACAAAATGACAAAATAATATTCAATTTTGTCCCAAAACAACTGTACTATACAGTTTTTAGGGGACTAGTTAGTAGATGTTTAAAAAGAGGACCAAAGTTGATTTTATTTTCAGTTTGTTGCACTCAAATCAGATTCATGACAAATACATTTCCTCCTATCCACCTGAGAAATTCAAAACCTCGTACGATTAATGGAAATAATAGAGGAAGCTAGCTCTCCTCCTCCCCTATTCCTCTTCCTTGGAGGTAGCTTGAAGCTCAAGCAGAGGCTGAAGGTCATTTAAGAACAAGCGAGGTGATTGTCACGACCGTTGGGAGAAATACACTAGTGCCTAGAACTTCACCTCTTGCATTGTCACATTCGAGAGGTGAAAAAAGATAACGGACTCAAACAACTCTTACAAAAAGAAATTCTAATGCTCATTGATTTCTTTCAAATGTTCTCTAATATTTTGGATTCGTATACAATATTGACTACACTAGAGAATATAAAGGGCATAACACATGATAAAAAAATGAAAATTTCATCAAAAGTCATGATTTAGATATAATGGAGTGAAAACATATGTATTGTAGTTGTTATATAAATCAACAAGTGTAGACATAAATAAGTTTTGAGACATCACAGTAGGTAATAATTTGTAATTATCAAGCTATAAGACATCACATAAGTCTTTATCTTGAGATGAAATAAATTGCTGTCCGGTAGGGGCGGAGCAGCGGTGGCAGCACTTTCAGCAGTTAAATTGAGCATTTGGATCATTGTGAATCATATAAACTAAACTCATCAAAAGTACAACGTAAAAACTAGACAGTACTGAATCCAATTCATGAATTATATATTTACCTGGCATTGCTATCAATTTTAAACAGCACTGGATCCAAGTTATGGTAGTTACTGTCTTTGGCTTTTGCAGAGGATCGATCGATCAGTACAGCATAGATTTTAATCCAACATATATACGGTGATGAAGCCTCTGTGTTACTGGAAAATTCTATCTGTTTCTATGTTTTGGGGTGGTATGCTTGGTCATGAGATCGATATTGATCATGATGAGCACTGTACCAAGTAGTTGTTGAATTTATGTATAAAAAAAGACATACAATCGTTGACCTTGATATATATATATATATATACCAAATAGTTGTTGAATTTTTGTATAAAAAAAGACATACGCTCGTTGACCTTGATTTATATATATATATATATATATTTATATATTAGGTGCAACGGTGTGTTCATTTTGTGCATGTACCAAATGCAAATGAAACTTGCTGTTAGCATGAGATCAATACATTTATTCTATACCACAGTCATACTAATCTTCATAGGAACCGGGTAGAACCACAAAAACAATTACAGAACTCATCATATCAACTCTTTACTGGCTAATACACGTGTTTGATGGTATTTTTCTTTCTATTTCAGCACAAAAGAAATTATGTATTTTGGAACAAGGGAGTCGTCAAGTCAATGTTTTTCTTTTCTTGCTTATGCAGTCTTAATTAATTACTAGTTTTCTTCTATCTACTGTTAAATGTCAGCCAACAAATTATTATAATTCTGATACAAAGACGAACATACGGGGTCTTAGTTTTTCAAGTGACCATATAAAACAGAACACAAAACAATAACCTACCACTTACCTAATTATCACGACAATTATGGTCAATAATGTACAATTAATTAATAGAACAAATTGTCAGAGACTAATTTAACTTGTACGTAGCTAAGCCTAACATGCTATACTATGCAATGCAATGCAATGCATTTGATTCGAATATATGTTTGAAAGCTAAATCTAATTTTTTTTAAAAACCTAACTAATTATCTCTTGGATTTATTTGAGCTTTGATTAAAGTAAGTTCTTTAATCACTTCATTCATTTTCCTTTGTTGAATGGGACGACCAAACCTTATATTATTGTTCTCTTTTTCTAGTATTAATCTAGAAATACTACGTAATTTCTAACCAATAAATAAACAAGTGTTTTAAAGAAATTAGAATGATTTCACATAGAAATGAAAAATAAGAAGCAAAACTCTAGAATATATGACCGTGGTTGTTCTTACATTTTTATATACCTATTCAATGTTTGGAGAAACTTAATTACATAATCATTACTGTTTAGATTTGAGAAACGACCGTTAAAAAAGTGATGGTGTTTTGCTAATCATATTATATTCGTGGAAGGAGGAATCTGATACCTTTGATTCTCCTTATTTGTGGCTAAACTATTTGCTACCTAATTATCAAGAGAATCTGTGTCAATAATGTATAGTTGAATAAAACTTGTCAATTATGAAATTGTCGTGTGGACCCATTTTTAAAACCATAGTGTTCTTTGTCTCTTTTCTTTCTAGTTTTTCATCAATTTTTTTTATTATCATCTATCTTCTTAATTTGATAGACGGTGATTTTTTGTATTATATCTTATTATCCAAAATTTAAATTCGGATTCATTGAAACTGATATAATTAGTTTCATTCATGTTGTTTGTTTCCATTGTTTCAACCGACTCCAATTCCAAAATCATCTTTGACTTTGTCTTGCCTTGTGTTATATATTGTAGACGCAGCTCATCATCTCCTTTTTTTATCATATGTCAATTTGTGAGTTCCCGCGTGCTGTGGGCGGATTGATATTTTTCAACTAACTTTGTGTTAAATCACACTTTAATAGTTATATTATTTTAATATTTTATTTCTACTTTCTTAAAGGAGATTTTGTTATGTCTTTCATTGTTGATTTTTTTTGTATTATTACATTACATATGGTTGTGAAGAAGACAACGAGTCTCGAATAAGTTTACTTTGTATTTGGTTCAATGTCAGTATGTTCTTATTAGAGTTTGTAATGATTATTAATGAAATAAAAAATAAATTAAACTTGTTTAGTACACCTAATTTTGTTTCATCATTATCTTGTAGCTAGTACACCTATTCTTTAATCACAGTATTTTAATCATATTGAAAAACAAACAATATATAGAGCTTTGTATTGATTAATTAAGTAATATAATATGTCTGTTTTTAGCTACTCCATGTGTCTACTAATTTTTGAAAACGTTAAAGGTACAAACAGCCCCTAAGAGTCTTAGCAGCAAGCAATATTGCTCTTAAGCTGTTGCCGTTTGCTCTCCTGCAGCTCCTTCTTGTAAGTATTCTTCACTTTAATTAACGATTATGATACCAAATACCATTTGTTCCATATTTTTATTTACTTGCTATGAGAATTGAAGCTATATATCGCTTATTTCATGGCATGGATCATCCTCGAATAGTCTAAAAGATCGATCGAGAAAAGATGTCAGAATCAGCAATTGCTAGCTCAATCGTTCCCGAGGCTCTCAACAATAATAACTACAAAATTTGGAGAGCTTGCATGAAAGACTATTTTTCCAGTGAAGATCTTTGGGACGTTGTTAATGGAAATGTTGCAGAAGATAGCAAATCACCCGATTGGAGAAAGAAGAATGGCAAGGCTTTACATGCTATTAAAATTTCATGCGGACCAAAAATCCTTACACATATTGGGTTTGCTGAAAGAGCCAGTGATGCTTGGAAACAATTGGAACACATACAGGAGAAAAGAGAGAAAGGAACATCAGGTACGTCTCTATATAACATGTAACTAAGAGCTCGTTTTATTGTAGAAAACAATTCCTGTTTTCAGTTTTCGTTTTCATTTGTTGTTGGAGAATTGAAATAACTTGTTTAGTTGTAATATTTTATATTTTTTAGTCTAAATTAGAATCACTACAAGAAAAACAGTGATCAGCTACGGAATTAGCTACGGGGTGTTGTTTGTAGCTAATTAGCTACGAGATAGCTACAGGCTGAATCAGCTATGGAAACATCTGTAGCTGATGACTGTTTTTCTTGCAGTGAACGATGTAAAATGAAATTAATATTAAATTGGTAAATGAGTAGATAACATTTATGCATAATAGATACTCGATCCGTGAGACATAAGAAATAAAAATTAGTAGAAAAATGAGTTTTCTATTTGAAAAAAAAAACATAATTTTTCATTCTCAAGCTATTTTGAAAAACTGAAAAACAATTTTCCATTTTCTTGTTTTTTATTCTCCAAATGGAAAATTGTGCCACTAAACAAGTTTTCCAATTTTCTAAAAACAATTAATTTTTTTACAAAAACTGGAGAAATACTGCACAACTAAACGGACCCTATATTTTCAAGAAGGAAACGTATTTACATGTTGCTAACTTATTATCAGCAAACTAATAACAGAATCACTGCACATATGTATTGATATCGAACCACAAAAGGAAGACGAGGATCAATATAAGCAACTTCTCACGTACGTGCGAGAAGGGAACTTGAACGCTGTAAGAGAGTTCATGGATCAAAACAAGGAAGCAGTGAGGTCTAGAGTTACAAGCACGGGAGGGACAGCTCTTCACGCGGCAATAGTAGCTCAGCAGGTCGAGATTGTGGAGTTTCTAGTTTCAAAAATGGAGCTGCAAGATTTGAAAATAGAGGACAAGAATCTGTTCACAGCTCTCGATACGATCGCAGCTCAAATTGGTGACGAGAAGAGTGCTCTGAAGATGGCGCAGTGCATCGCCTCGAAGTATCCAATGTTGGTCACACATGGAAAGGTTTTGACGCCAATTCTTATAGCATCCGCGCACGGCCACAAGGACATGACTCGGTATCTCTATAAGGTCATTGTCGAAGCGTGCCCGCCGGTGCAACCGTTAAGTCCACAAAGCCCGTATAATCATGAAGATGAGACCAATATTCTGGATAGTCTAAATCCAGAAAATGGCCGTCTACACGGCACCATTCTTCTTAGTCACTGTATCACTGGCAAAATGTTCGGTACGTATATTATATGCAGTTTCATTACTTATCTTCTAAATATCGTTGCTAGGCTGTGTTTTGAGATGTTGCTGCTATACATTATATGTAGACGTTGCATCGGACTTGCTTGACCGGTTCCCAAAATTGGCGGGCAAACAATGTGCGTTCATCGACCCGGTACAGGATTTGTGTAAAGTGCCTTCTGCGTTCCCAAGCGGAACTCAGGAAAAACATTTCTCATGGAAACAATTCATCAAATCATGTTAGTAAATACTCTTCCCATCTACTATTTAGCTATATATTTTCAATCAAATGGTTCTAATAAACATATTCAGATTTTAACATGTATAATAACCCCAAATTCATATTCCAATTAATTAACATTTCAGGTCTATGCACTGGAAAGTTTTTGAAGGTTTGGAAATATCTTGGTAGGTCACCTTAATTAAATGAAGAAAATGATTTTTCCAAGAAAAATATATGGTGTTTTTTCAAGTAATAAATGACAAAAATCGGTTGGTAAACAAGTCCGCTATCTCATCTACATGAGAAAACAGGTCATTTTTTTACATGTATCAATCAGTGTCATTTTTTCCTTCCTACAAATATATATTAATTTGAGAACTGACGAAATCAATGTTTCTTCACGAACTAAACTAGGAATCAGGGTTGAATTCGAGGATAAAAATAGGATCCATACTGAGGCCAAAATGTTTCTCGAATCTATTTGCAACAAGATATCAACTTTTGATGACGCCAAATTACAAGAGACTTCAGTGAGAGAGGCCATGTTGGAAGCTGCAAAGAACGGAACTGTTGAGTTCATAACTGAGATGGGTCGAGCTAATCAACGACTTATGTGGTTCTTTGATGATGACAGAAGAAACATATTTTCATATGCAGTTATATATCGCCAAGAAAAAGTTTTCAATATTATATATGGACTTGGTCCAAAGGTTATCGATGATTTGACGAATATTGTTGATAGCTATGACAATAACATGTTACACTTAGCAGCAGCCTTGCCCGAATGTACTTCCTCTACCTTTCATTGCACATCAGGCGCTGCATTGCAAATGCAAAGAGAGCTACAATGGTTTAAGGTACCTACTCTTCTTCTTCTTCTTCAGCAGTGAAGGCCAAAATAATTATGTGTACTAAATATATTGAAACTTAGTTAACATGGTATCAGAATTGGTTTTGATCCCGCCATGAGCCCGTTTGTAGTTCTTCTCCCTGTGGTCTTTGGTTTACTTGTAGATGGACATGTCTGTAGCAATTAAATGCATACACCTGAGGGGCAGTGCTGATTTAAAAAGAAAAATGTGAGACTTGCATGTGATGGAAGTGTTGAAGTGATGATTAAAGTATCTCATTAATTAAAAGAAGTATAAAATGAATATTACATAAAATGATGGAAGTGAAATACTACTAACAAAATTGATATTTTAGTAGTAGAATCTCAAACCATTATGTGTACCCCATATAGTGAAATTTAACTTGATATGATCATAGCTGATTTTGATTCAAATTTGGACCCATTTATTGTCTCCCCTTGCTTGTAGCAGCCCATGTAACATACATGCACATAAGAGGAGTGTCGATTTAAAATGTTGAGCCCGAAGATAAATGTGAGATGCCATGTAGAAAATTTATCATCTACACACATTCATTAGTAATTTTTATTATCAAGTTTAAGTAAAAATCATTGCATATATGCAGGAGGTAGAGAAGCTATGTACACCTTCATGCAAGGAAATGTTAAACCAAGATGGTTTAAGTCCTCGTGAACTATTCACCAAAAGCCACAAAGAAATGGTGAAAGAAGGAGAGCTATGGATGAAAGCAACAGCACAATCCTCAACCGTTGTTGGTGCTCTTATTATTACTATTATGTTTGCTGCAGCCTTAAAGCAGCCTGGCGGTAGCAACCAAAATACAAGATTGCAAGAACTCGCTTTTGAATGGCTATACAAGATTTTCATAGTGAGCGACGCTTTATCTTTCTTCTCATCGTTAACTTCAGTACTGATGTTTCTTGGAATCCTCACTTCGCGTTATGCTGAAGAAGATTTCTTGGTTAGTTTGCCCGGAAAGCTAGTAATTGGCCTTGCTTCCCTTTGTCTCTCTTTAGCATCCATGATGGTAACCTTTTGCAGTGCCCTAACAATTATGCTGGATGGACAGTTACAATATATTATACCAATTGGTTTGCTTTCTTTTCCTCCGGTGTTTCTCTTCTACTACTTAGCATTGTTTCCCCTTCTGTCTGAAATCTACGCGTCCACGTTCGGACAAAGTATCTTTGACAAGACCACAAAGTTCCCAACCAAAATAGAAGATAAGAAATCACGGTAGAGACCATTTGATTCGTCTATGTAACTTGTAATATTTTGGACTACTTAGAAAACATTTGGTTGTTGTTATTGTTCTTGTTGTTGTTGTTTGCATATTTAAAATAAGTTCCACTTCCACGGGAACGAACAAATCAGTACTCTATTCTTTTCTTCAGTTCCGAAAAACGATGATAAAATATGGTACAAAACAAGCAGCGAACTACATGTTACCGACATTTATTAAATGTAACGCAAAGTTGCTCAATGAGGTAAAATAATATTTCAAATAGTCAAAAAAATTACAACCTACACGAGTCTAATCACTACTTCGATTTCTAGTCTTCTTTTTTCTTAGAAGACTTTGTGCTAGTGTCAAAAATACTTCGTCCATGCGTGGATACAAAGATCTCATAAAGAAGAGGGTATAGTGATGAGAAGAAGAAGAAAGCCACTGGGATGAAAGAAAGCAAAGCAACCGGTAAGATTATGAGCAACCTCCCATGTAGCATAATTGTTAGGGCACAACAAAATGTTCCCATCATGGATGCTATTGAGATCGAAAGGGTGGTAAGGCCGAATATTAGCTTGTTGGGCAATATTACCAAGAAATCATCTTCAGCATAACGCGACGTGAGAATCCCAAGAAACATCAGTACTGAAGTTAACGACGAGAAGAAAGATAACGCGTTGCACACTATGAAAATCTTGAACGCCAAGTCAGAAAGGAAAATCGGGTCTCCCGTATTTTGGTTGTTACCGCCAGGTACAGTGAAGATGGCAGCAAATGTGACGGTAACAATAAGAGCGACAACAACAGTTGCGGATTGTGCCGCTGCTTTCATCCAATTCTCGCCTTCTTTCACCAATTCCTTGTGACTTCTTGTAAATAATTGACGAGGCGTTAAACCATCTTGGTTTAACATCTCCTTACAAGAAGGTCTGCTGCGTCTGCATAACTTCTCTACCTCCTACAATGATTCTATCTAAAGTTAATAAAAAAAATTACTAATTATGAACATGTAAATGTTAAAGAAATAATAGTCTAATATGTACAATTAAATGTTTCTTGCACATATACGTACCTTGAACCATTGTAGTTCTCTTTGCATTTGCAATGCAGCACCTGATGTGCTGGAGGAAGTTTCAGGCATGCCTGCAGCTAAATGTAACATGTTATTGTCATAGCTATCCTCAATATTCGACAATTCGTCTATTGCCTTTCGACCAAGTCTATGTATGAGATTGAAAACTTTTTCTTGCCGATATATAATTGCATATGAAAATATGTTTCTTCTGTCATCATCAAAGAACCACATAAGACGTTGATTGGCTCGAGCCATCTCAATTATGAACTCAACAATTCCATTCTTCGCAGCTTCCAACATGGCCTCTCTTACAGAAGTCTCCTCTAATTTCTCCTCATCAAAATTTGCTAACTTGCGGCAAATAGATTTGAGAAACCTTTTCGCTTCAGAACGGATCATATTTTGATCCTCAAAATTGACCCGAAATCCTAGTTTAGTCCACGTACGATGAAACAATAGTATTGTTACTTCTCTAATGTAAGCGGTAGAAAGAATTATCAAGAAAAGAAACAACGAGAAGTAATTGCACAAAGTCATCATGAGGACAATAATAATTTTGACTGTTCTCGTAACTTTGTGTACTTATTTATGCATTTTAGCTTTTGTGAAAAGGTAAGGTTGCTTACCAAGATATTTCAAAACTCTCAAAAGCCTTCCACTGCATAAACCTGGTAAATGTTAATTGGAATTTAAGTTAAATAAGTACTGTAAGTGCACTTACTAATTTCACAAATAAGTGCATAAACTATGACCAGACAGTGCAAAATCACTACGTAACGTCTCAACCAAAAAATATTGTGTTCACATGTGATGTTTGTGCATTTATTCATGTGTTCCCAAATAAAATTAAAAGATGTATAGAGTATTTATAGTACTAACTTGAGAAACCCCGACTTCCAGAAGAGAATGCAGATGGCACTTTACATAAGTCTTGTATTGGGTCGAATGAACCACACTGTTTTCCAGCCAATTCTTCGAAGTGATTGAGCAGTTCGAATGCAACATCTGAAATTCACATTATACATCATCTCAAAATGAATAAAAACAGATAAACACACCAAATATAGTATAATAATAAATTTCGTGCAAAACTTAAATAGTGTTGTATTTTCTGTGTTATATATCAGTAAAAGATCAAATATGATACCTAAACTTGAATATAGACCCAATTTGGTTACATATATCAGTAAAGAGATCAGCATATATAACTTAGTGTTGTATTTTGTGTGCACTGCAACTAAGTGTGTGCTACTAGTTGCTCGTCATGTTAATTAACATATATGTAAATAACGCGTAGAACTTGCATTAATTATTATATTCAAATAATATGAATGAAACGTATATTTACCAAACATTTTGCCATTGATGCATTGACTGAGAAGAATGGTGCCATGTAAACGACCTTTTTCTGGATCCAGACTATCCATAATCTTGGTATTATCTTCTTCTTGCCTAGTAACTTGTACTTGTAGTTGTGGTGAATCCTGAGCCTCATGAGCCTGATCATCAGCTTGTTTTTTGGCATCAACAATGGTCTTAAAAAAATGCCTAGTCAAATTCTTGTGTCCATGAGCAGAAGCTAAGAGAATTGGTGTCAAGACCTCTCCATGAGTGACCAATCCTGGATACTTTTTTGTTATGCAATCCGCCATTTGGAGAGCCTTGTCCCCATCACCAATTTGAGCTGCAATAGTATCAAGAGCTGAGAACATATTGTCGTCCTCTATTTCCATTTCCTTACGGCTCATTATTGGGACCAAGTACTTCACAATCTCAACTTGTTGAGCTAATATTGCCGCATGAAGTAATGTTCCTTTGCTACCCGTAATTAGTTCCCTCACAGCTTGCTCGTTGCCGTCAACGAATCCTTTCACTTTGCTCAACTCCCCATCTTGAACATCCAAGAGAAGTTGCTTATAATTATTGTCTTCCTCCTGCGGTTCAATATCGGTCCAAATATGCAGTGATTCTGTCAACCATACATTTTTGTTATTACTATGAAAATGTTTATATGTACACAAACATCGATGGATCACTAATTAGTGCAAATAGTACGTACCTGATGTTCCTTTTTCTCTTTTGGTTTGTATGCGTTTTAGCTGTTTCCAAGCATCACTGGCTCTTATAGCTAAACCTATTTGGGAAAGGATTTTTGGTCCGCATGAAATTTTGATTGCATGCAAAGCCATTGCGTTCTTCTTTTTCCAATCATCTGAGGTGGTATCTTCTGCCATTGTTCCATCAACAAGCTCCCAAAGACCTTGACTCGATAGATAATTTTCCATGCAAGCACTCCAAATTTTGTAGTTATTGTTCCTCAGCACTTCAGGAACCATTAATGAACTAGTTGTTGATGATGATGACATTGCTCCACTCATCTGCATCTGTTATTTTTCACACTTATAATTAGTTTTAACATGAAAATTTGATAACTATAATTATAGCAATACATACATAAAGTGAATACTTACAAGAAATCAGTGCTAGCTCTTCTTTGGTTGAACTCTAAATGCAATGCTTGCTTTGAATTAGCTAGACTCAAGAGGTAGCATATGTAAAAGTAAAATTAAATTTTACTTACTAATTAATTAATTACTAGTTTATTATTACTTCAAAAAAAAATATACTAGTTTATTACAGTGCTGGATCTGCATTGTTATTCCAAATGTATGATTAAACTACTAAGATTGAATATTAATACAAATGCACCCAAATGGATATAAAAGGAATATCTGAAGGCATATACTACTACTAATCAATAATTAATTAGTTGTATTAATATTTAAACATAATTGACTTAATTTTCTTGGTAACTGGGTAAGCAATATTTTAGCTTAAACAAGTACAACTCAGAAGTATCCAATATCATATAGACATGATGTTCACTCAATCAGATTAAAACACAATAAATTTTACTAATCTGATCGACACATCATTAGTACATTAATGACTAATCTGACAACAGTAAGTATACGGTTTTCTTTTATTCATACTTTGCAAGAAAGTTTTTTTTTTATAAATTATCTCTAGGAATCATTGTTTATGGGTCACTGAAAAACGTGACATTAAATAAGAGCTCAGCCCCTCTTCTCTCGCTATATACATGTTCTACTGTTAAAGTATTAATTTTATATATTTAGAAGATAGCATACTACTATGCAATAAATACTATAAAAAGACTAGTAATTAATAATGCTCGGTCCTTGTCGAGGAAACAAACTAAACAAAATAGTGTTTGGGAAGTGAAAAAATATGAAATATATAATAGCATGAAAAATATAGTTATTTAAATTAATTAGTTGTTGGATCGAGGTTGATGATACATAAAAAAACTATAAGTTAAAACGACAAATGAAAACACAATAAGTGACACCCGAACGTCATATCATCTTTTCACTACAAAAATCATTGCTTTTGGCGACAACAAAAAATAATCTGTCGTCATGAGTTGGGCTTAGAAACAATGACTATTGGACTAATATGGATAAAAGCCTAATAATAGTGATCAGTTTAGATTTTTATGCTTTTGGTGACAACTTTTTTATCGCACAAAGCTATACTTTCCGTGACAAATCAGCTTCAATCGTGTACATGAGACTTTTGGTGACAAGATATTTGGTTACATCCAATTATTGTCTTTCAACGACAAGATAGGGCTTTGAGCGACTGGATTGACTGTTTTAGAAAATGAAATTTCTTGTAGTGTCTTTCTTGAGAGCTAAACAGTCAGCTAAAATAGATCATCACCTTACTTGGTCGTCTCGAAAATCTTGGTCACCTTGAAAGCTTCTCAACAGTTATTCTCCACGAGTACTCAAAAGTGAGATCAACAGTTCAGAATACTCCTAATTAAAACCTCACTCCACCTACTAGCAAATGATTTCTTTGCGTATCCTATAAGATGCTCCCTTAATTAATCTCCCTTCATCTTTGCATTGCTAAATAAAATTAGAACCTATAAACAATCGCATTAGCAAACTGCGGTTAGGGATGGTAAACCCCATACTAATTCACACAATTTATACGAATCCTTTTTGGGTTCGGGATTAGGTTTAGCATATTTAACTCGGTTTGATATAACTTGAAACATGAATTGTCATATCTAGTCTAATTATACTGAGTTACAAAAATAAAATCATTTGATTACGTTACTAGTAAAATTAAATAAACAATAATTTCGAACAATAAAATTATGAAAAGTCTAAACCCTAACCAACTAAGGATTTGCACACCCCTAACTACCAAATGTATACATTTTAAAGTTCTAACTACCACAATTAATTTGTCCTATATTACTATTTTATAACAAAAAGTCAACCAAACAAAGTGTTTCCTCCATTTCTAGATATCTCCCATTCCTCTTCATCATTGTATTTCTCTGATACTTGGGATTAAACCAATCGGAGAGACTCTAACACTGTAAGCTACAACCAAAAGATTGAATTTCAAGTACTAAGTATTGTTCATCAATCTTCACCAACATTGTCATCTATTGGTAAGAAAAAATATTCACACATTCTCATATTGTTTTTATTTTTTTCTTCTTCTTTTTCCAGCAGAGTGAAAAGAACTTCAAAATTAATGCTTAATCTGAGATCTTTAGTTTAAAGTCTTTCGTTGTTGTTTTTTGTTTGGTAGCTTCATTTCTCAAATTAATTATTTCATTTTGTTATTACGTTCAATTTTATGCTTATCATTTATATATATTTTTATTTGTTAATTAAAGGTCCTAGCCATCCTGCGAAAAAAAAAACAATTGCCACAAGAGCTGTATGAAATTGAGGAGGAGCAATGTCAGGTATTTTTATCTTGTTTGATTTTTTTTCCTCAATTTTTTAATTATATTCATATCATAATAAATGCAAAGTCTGTATTCGCAACCACAACAGGTTTGAAATTAGAATTAATAGGCAGAATTAGTGGTTTCGAGCCTGTCCATGAGCATCACCATGCCCAATTTCCATTATTTCTACGTAGAGCTGAAATTTAAATTCAAATCTGCGATCACTAGTCAATCCATTTAAAGTTAAGAGTTTTGTGTTCCGAGCTTGATCCAATCCGATTTTATTAAATTGGTTCACAAATCACGAGAAGGAATTGTACTATATTATCACTTGGGTCATGATACTCCATCAGCTGGTTGCAGTAATATGTTCGACGATTTAACCGTTTGCTTATATAAAAAAAAATATGTCCGACAATTTAATTATAACAGTTTCCAAAGGTTTCATTTAGGCTTGTTTGTTTAGGGAAGGGAGCAACAGATGCATGCAAAATTTGCTAGGGATTCAAAACTCTAGCTGATTCGTTGCAACTTGTTTTTTTTTTTAGTGTATCAAGATCTTGAAACAAGAAACAAAATTTTATCCGGTTATATGCATCAACCGACTATGTGTTGTCTTTTTCTTAAAAAAAATTATTAGTCCACTTATGAGTTGGTCAAATTACAATATGTCACATGTAAAATATGTTTTATAAACCAGACGCTATCCGCCACATGAGAGATTAGTGGTATTATATATGTCGGATTTTTATCGTTTAAACTTAATTTTATACCACAAAATGTGAAAAAATATAGGTGCAATATGAAAAATAGGTGTATTCCTTTCTTTTCATTTTCTTTACAGTAATTTGCCTTATAATTTTTCATACCGACATTTTCATCCGCATGTCTGAATTTGTTGCAATTTAAGTATTGTGGTTTTTCAAACCAACAATACTTTTTCAAGTGAAAAGCCTTATGTTTACATATTGTTTGGTGACCAACTAAAAAAAGTTCAACCTAATAGTTATAGTTTTGCTATGGCATGTTTAGACAAACGGTTAAAAATTAAAACGTTTTGAATTCTTTTTAAGATATCGGGTTCGAATCTTTTTAACGGCGATATAGAATATTTGAGTTATGGGTTAATAGGGTTGCAAAACATAGAAAGAAAAGAGAGTTTATAGCTGAACCCCCACCACTGACACCACTCCACGTCAACATCAATTGTTTATCTTAGTGTACGAAAACGGTGCGTTTTGATAATTAGATTTCAATCAGTCTTAGTTTTGCTGTACTGAAATCGAAACAAAAACAAAACACAACACAACACAACACAACGATCTCAAGTTATTCTCGCCGGAGCAACCATTGGTCAGTGCTTCTTCGTCGGAGAAGTCCGCCGGACAGAGCACCCTCGTTATCGTGCCGACGAGAATATGCAGGTCTGTCTACGAGCTTTGATGAAATATTCCTCAATCAGAAACCACGGGTCGACGTCACCGTCGAGCCGGACGTTGTCGACGGAGTGCAGCGCGAAGCCTATCAATATCATCAATTTGGTTAATATTATTACCGTCAAATTTCCCTCTACAATTTTGCCAATAACAGAGCCTATCAATATCATCACAGTAAGCTTTACAAATCTAGCTCTTTGGTGATTTGAATCATTTCATTGTTGTTTGAGTTGTTTGGGGGATTTAGGGGTGGTTAGGGTAAGATTCAGATTAGTTGAAAATTGTGGTTAGATTTGGTGATTTGATTGGTGTGACTTGTGAGGTGTTTGTGGATTACTGATTTGCTTGAGTTTGTATGCAATTGTTTTAGTTTGACTCCAATTTTGTTTCAATTTCTAAATACTATATTTCTTTTATTCTCGAGTATTTACCATGACTGTCAACATGTTGTTTGATGCTTGGTAATGATGTGGGAATACTTAACATATGGTGTTGTGTATCAAAGAGAATCATATAAGTTGTGAGGATGATCATTTCACAGATGATGGTGTGAGAGAGAAGCTAGTAGGAGAAGACCAAGTAATAACAACTTGTTGTTAGGTGACAGCCATGAGAGATTATCATATCAGGAATTAGGAATTAAAAATTAGTTTTGATTGTTGAGGTGAATGGATGATGTGGCCTCTGGAGTTGACTAGGCGTTTGTGCTGACGTGGAGGTATTTTACCTACTACAGCAGGTCACACATGGACTTGAACAAAAAAATTGTTAGAATAGGGTTCAAAACAAGCTAAAACTCTAAATAAGGGTCAACTCTAAAATTAAAAGAATTACAAAGGGTCTCAAACCATTTAACCATTTATACTTTAATATTATATTTCTAACCGCCTCTCACGGTGCAACCACATTATGACTTTGCTGGTGGATTAATTAGAAATAAATAGAAAGTCCAACCCATTTTCATTTTTTACTTTACAGATTGATCGATATATAGGAAAAGATATAAGTCAATTCTTGTTTATAACTATGTTGATGGACAGATGATAGATAGATGAGAACCCATTGTGACATAAGACAACTTAACTAAATGATCAAGTTAATAGTTGAAATACTCATTTATACTTTGCTATTATATTCTAACACATATGTCTGTCACATGGTGGAAAAGTTCTCTTACTTTTTCTTTCAATATTTTTATCCTTTTGATTTCCACCCTCATTTCTAGACTTTTGAAATCGAAAATGTAACTAAGATTAAAAGGAATTTTGACATCACGCCATTTAATTTTTTATATTCTTCTAGAGAACACATTATTTTGTTGGTTGGAGTTGAAATCTCTTTTGTTTCTTAAATTGTTGTTACTTTAGGGTATAAGACCTTTTTATTAATAATATATTCTCCATATGCTCTCATTTGATTAACTATACGTCTTTTAATCTAGTATAATAATCTTTAGCATTTTTTGAATCTTTAATCCTACTAGTTTCAAAATTCATTCTTAAACTTTGATGTTTAGATCGAAACTCCTGTCTGCACAGCTATATAATTTTTCTTCTATAAGTTTTCATGCTTCCTGAGACATCTTATCCCCCATTATAATGGGAAAGATAGCATTCCATCGTTGCCATTTCTTGCATAGTCAGCAAAACACTTACATCTTTTGTTTGTCTTCATTTAAAATTTTCTTCTGATACGCGCATACAAGGTCAATATTTGCTAGCGCAACGAACCCATCGTGAATGATTTCTCATATGATGATATGATGATTCCTACGACCTTATGTAGCTCTAATATATACCCTTGTATGCCTCTTGAAGTTAGGCTCAGATTAAGGCCTTTCCAACCATAACAGATAAAAAAATGGCTTGAATCCAAACCGAAACTTGAAATGTCACCTCTAAGGATACCATCCTGCTGGTAACTAGTTATTGTTTACCAGAAATAAATATGTATGTATATCGTCTCACTTATGCGGTTGCCTTGCTACAGGGTATGCCTATGGCTTTCACGATCAAAACTTGGATTTACTCACAAGAAGAAAAATTGAGGAGCTTAGAAGCAAGATCCGGTACATAAAAGTGCTTCAGACAAATGATAAAGCTGTCTTCAATATAACAGTTTCTGAGTGGTTAGAAAAATCGGAAAGTGTTTTGAATGAAATTGATGGATCCCATATTGAAGACAGAATAGACAAGAAATTCCGTAAGGGTTTTCTAAGGCAGCATCGGTATGCATCTCTCCGTCTCGGGATCGCAACTGATAAGATCAGTAAGGAAGTGAATGAACAATTAGTGAGAAGCAGCAATGCATTGAGAGGATTCAAAAGAAGCTCCACAGCCGATGTAGTTAATGGCAGTGAAGCAGAAGATGCTTACAAAAAAATACAGCAGAAACTGTGTGAAGTCCCATATAATGGTGCAAGAATCATGAGGGTCTTCGGGAGACCTGGCGTTGGCAAGGTTGCTGTCGTTTCAAAGATCAACAACTATGTTTTGGAAGGGATGACGAGGGAAGGCGCGAGTGCTATTGATAATGTTTATTGGGTCTCGGTGAGTCCTAATGCAACTCTTGCAGACATGCAGCAAGAAATTGCGAATCAGATGAGTGTTGACTATCATCCCGCAGCTGCTGATGATGAGGAAAGAGCAAAAACTTTGTTAAATGCTTTGAAAAAGAATAAAGTAACAAAGTGGCGGAATCTGATCATTTTGGATTTGTGGAAGGACTTGTCTCTGGAGGAGATTGGGATTCCCGAGCCTTCTCCCGAAAACGGGTACAAAATTTTAGTGATTTGTAGAACTATGATGGCTGGTGGCAGCTTGAAGAATAATCGCAAAGGATATGGAGTTGTGGATTATAAGATAAAAGGTCTTTCCGAGAAGGACACAGATGATCTGTTTACCAATATAGTTGGGGATCCTTTTAAAAAATTGCCCGAGAAAACTTGGAGAATGTTATTGGAAGAGTGTGATGGTTCGCCAACGGCGATTGTGAACATAGGACAAGCCATTAGGAGCAACATGACTGCGACTGATATTTCCAATGCCACCACCAAAGCAATGGCTTCGTTCAAATTCTCCAATGAGTCACTGCATTACAACTTTCTGAGCCTCAGAGAAGAAACTCGGCCCTTTTTCTTTTATTGCGCGCTCTTCCCTTCTCCGCCTAATGATCTTATTGAATCTGAGGAGTTGATAAGGTGTTGGATATGCGACGGTTTGATGGGTAACGTTGGAGGAACTGGGATTGAATTATTACATGATGTGAATGATAAGATAATGGAGGGCAAGAAGTTGCTCAAAGAAATCCAGAATGCGTACCTTTTGAAGATTGTCAATAAAGGTACATTTTTATTTTCATTCTTTCATTTTCGTCCCGTGTCATTTTCATAATCAGTTTACATTGTATCTCAATTTTGTTTGTGCATTTAAACTTTTCCAAATCAGAATACGTGAAGATGAATAAGAGTGTTAGAGACATGGCAGCGCACGTGAGTACCCAATATTGCTTCTTCTTGAAAGTTGGAAATGGCAAGAAAGACAGCAAAAAAGCAACTGAAATAGTTGAGAGAGCCTCAGTGATGAGTGACCAGTTGGACGAACTTGGAAGAGAACCCAAAATAAAGCTATCAACTCTGGTGGTGCGCAACCAACTCGATCATAACCAGTTGAGCTTCCCAACGCGTCTCTTCGATGACACGCCCAATGTCAAAGTATTGGACCTTTGCGGGACTCACATTAAGTCCTTCCCAAACAATTTTAAAGTTTTGGGGAATCTTCGTGCCCTCCGATTGTGCGACTGCCTCCGTTTGACATCTTTGCCTGAATATATGTCATCTTTCCCAGAACTACTGGTTCTGGATCTATCTGGTGCACCCATACAAGTACTGCCAATCCAGTTAAATGAGTTGACGAAGCTCCTTCGCCTAGACATTTCAGGGACTCTTATGAGAGAGTTCCCTTTTCCTCATGGGTTACTAACTAGGTTGACGGGTCTGCAAGAGTTGTTAATGCTGTCTAGTTATTTATGGACCGGAGAAGAAGATGCAGATGACCTCAAAAGCCTTACCAAATTGGCTCATCTTGAAGCCAATTTCTCCAACTTACAAGCTTTAAGGCGTTTTGTTGACAGTGCAACTGAGAGGTGTCTTCCTCGGAAATTCAGATTCTCTGTTGGTAACCGTTGCCTCAAGCAGAGTCTGGGAGAGAACACGCTCACAGTACTGATAAACCACATCCCTACTGACGATACAGGATCATTGGTTTCGCTTTCTTTGTGCAAAGCCTTGCACTTTATGCTCAACAAGAATCTAAAGTTTTTGCCATTGCAGAACAACCAGCAGATAAGTACCCACTATTTTACAGAGATCAATGTTTCAGACTGTACAGGTCTGCTCTATCTATTCCAGCCAGATATGCTGTCAAGTGTCCCGAATCTTCGCAAGATTGTTGTCAAAAGATGCGAGAAGATGATTGAGCTGATACAAGAACCCGAGGACAATGAGGAGATCAACTTGGGAAGTCTACAGGAGTTGGTATGTTTCAATCTAGAAAAGCTCAAGCGCATCAGTAATGGACGAATCAAGTGTGAGTCTCTGAAGAGCATTTCGGTTTGGGATTGTGACCAGTTGAGCTCGATGCCAACCCTGCTCGGTAGAGAAAACAATTCTATAGAGCTTACTGGGCAGGAGAGTTGGTTGCGTAAGATTGACAAAGCAATACTAATATATAAAAGAGTTGTTCAAGACAGTGCACCCCAGGAATTCTATTCCAGCCCAGCATATTCAGATATCAGTGGTACGTTCATAATTGACATAACAATTCGATTTCCATAGTTAACTTACATGAATTAATTTTGATATATTTCCTTCTTTTTTTTCCCTCAGATGGACAGAAAGAGAAGCCCTCACCTATTGCATTTTTGAAGTCCCTTGTGTCTTCTATAGTTCCCTATAAAACAAATTTATCAGCTATTTATAAGTACTACTTTCCATTACAGATCTCAGAAATCCAAGAAGGAGAGAGCACAGAGAACAGTTCATTGTAGTTGATATATGCATTTGTTGTTCACACCATACAAATGAGATTCTCATACCAGGCGATGTTGAAAGGAAATCTCATACTCCCTCCGTCTCAGTTTGGTATCCTGTTTGTCTAAATTTTTTGTGCCAAAATGAATATCCTGTTTCTATTTTTCGGTAAAAATAGAAACAGTACACTCATTTTGGGACCGATGAAGTAATTCTTAAATCCAAATGCTACCTAGCATGGACACTACATATATTATTATTATTAATAATAATTTCTTATATTGTATGATTTTTTTTAAGCAAACAGTAACTTTTATTTTGAACCCAGAAAATAAAATAAAAGTACAGGAAAGATTGTAAAAGAAGCAAAGCAAAATTACAAAACAGTATCTAGATCCAAAGCAGAATCATTGTACCAAAGACTCAATGACAAGCCTGCATCTAAAGCCGTGGAGGCAAGGACACAGCTGATTAAAGAGAAGCTAAGCAACTTAATTCGGTTGAGGCCTCGAATAAAACTGGATAAGTGTCATCGAACACTAATGAATTCCGGGCTAGCCAAATGACCCATAAAACTATAGGACAAAGACCATTCCGACAACACAACAATTGTGCAGTTACTATTGATTGTTGTGAACTATATATTGAGTTGAGATGGGTCGTGCTAATCAACGACTTATGTGGTTCTTTGATGATGACAGAAGAAACATATTTTCATCTGCAGTTATATATGCCAAGAAAAAGTTTTCAATCTTATATATGGACTCAGTCCAAAGGTTATAAATGATTTGACAAATATTGTTGATAATTACGACAATAACATGTTACGTACACTTAGCAGCAGCCATGCCCGAACGTACTTCCTCTACCTTTCATCGCACATCAGGCGCTGCATTGCAAATGCAAAGAGAATTACAATGGTTCAAGGTACGTCTTCTTCTGCTCCAACCAAGTTTTCAGATACCTTGCACAATTTTTTCATGTCTTTATAGATTGAGAGGAAAATGTTGTTGGTAAGGTAAGTTTCAAATGATGTTGAACTTTCACCAGTGAAGTGAAGGCTAAAACCATTATGTACGTGTACTAAACATATTGAAATTTAGTTAAGATGAGATCACATCTTGTTTTGATTTAGCCATGTGCATTTATAGTTCCTCTCCCTATGGTCTCCGGTTTGTTTGCGGATGTACATGCATGTAGCGGCCCGTATATAAAAGAAAAATACCTACATGTGAGGGGGTAATGCGATTTAAAAGGTCATTGATTGTCCACATGTCGAACTCACAGATAAAAGAAAAATGTGAGACTTGCATGTGAGAGGAAGTGTTGAATTGATAACTAAAGTTCCTAATTAAAAAAGGGTAAAATGGAGGTGAGTCGACTCACCTAAGCTTATGTGAGTCGGACTCTCAAAACTACGTAGTTTTGAATAAGTGTTTAACTTGCAAATCAAAACTACGCAGTTTTGATTAAAAATATTAACCCTAATAATTTTCCCTCCCTCCATGTGTTTTCTTTTTCACTTAGCCTTTCATCCTCTCCATTGCTACACTGCAAGCACCGGTTACATCCTCCATATCCTCCATGCATATCATGGGTTTCTAACTTTTCATGAAATGTTGTTGTTATTCAAGTTTATGATTGTTGTTAAGAAAATGCACAAGATAGAAGAACTATAGAAGTAAAAAAAAAAAAAAAAAAAACCCACAAAAATAAACTTTTACATGTGTTAATTTGGTTGCTTCTTATACTTGGATGTATTTATTATTTTATTGGCATCAATGAATCATATATGGATTTAAGAATCAAAAATTAAAATGGAACATTGTATATGATTACTGGTATATTTGTTATGATAAATTCTTATATATACATATCAAATAAACATGGAGGGAAAAGTTTGAGTCTTTATTCAAACATAAATGGATGGGTGAGGAGGTAGTGAACGGTGTTGCACTCTTACTGTGTAATGGTGGAGAAGATGATAGACTAATAGGTGGGTAAATCCGTAAATGGAAAGAGAGAAAATTATTAGGATTAATATTTTTAATCAAAACTACGTAGTTTTCATTTGTACATTAAATACTTATTTAAAACTACATAGTTTTGATGGTCTGACTCACCTAAGCTTAAATGAGTCGACTCACCTCCATTTTACCCTTAAAAAAATGTGAAATTTAACATGGTATCATATATAACTGGTTTTGATTTAGATTTGGACCCATTTAAGTTGTCTCCCCATGTGGCCTCCACTCTGCTTGTAGCGGCCCATGTGCGAAAGAAAAATACATACACATCAAGGTAGTGTCGATTTAAAAGGTTATGATTGTTCACTTGTCGAGCCCACCCATAGAAGATAAATGTGAGATATCATGTAGAGAATTTATCATCTCACACATTCATTAGTAATTTTTCATTATCAAGTTTAAGTAAAAATCATTGCATATATGCAGGAGGTAGAGAAGCTATGTACACCTTCATGCAAGGAAATG
>JAYMSZ010000175.1:0-25485 GCA_036897665.1 Pelargonium citronellum
TGCTGCGCTCCCTGTGTTGTTGCCCATGCCTGCCACTGCCACGCACGCAACATTGACGCAGAACAAAAGTGGAGCCTTTTTCTGCTTTGGCTACATCAAAGCTCTACATCCTCTCACATTTTTACATCTTCTTGCATGCGTTGCGTTTGTGTTTCGAACTCACAGCTAACAACGCTTTATATTTTATTTAAGGTCTCAAGTTTGATCATTTTTTTCGATTGTACAAAATAAGATTTATGGGTTTAAAGTAAAAAACAAATAACTAACTCAGATAACGTACTTATTAAGGAGTGAGAAACACAGACATTTGTAAGCATGTTGTTCCGTTGCTTATAAAAAAAATTAACAACAAATTGGATACCAAGAATAGACTCCACCACAACCCATCGTAAATCCCTCAAAAAAAAAAGAGAAACTAATGTATTATAAAAATAAAAGAGGATTATACTACTTACTCCAATATTGTAGAATGTTTTAGTTAGTTAAAACTTAAGGAGATTTTTGAAAAAGAGTAATTATGGATTACGATTTAATTACAATGTCGATTTGAGGACAACGGAACAGATTAAGATTCTTTTTATTTATCTATGCATAGTAAAATAAACCAATTCAATGTTAGGTCGTCATACATAACGAGCTAATTAGTCATACAAGACCCTAATGGTAAAAGAATTACCATATAATTAATTAGTCAATCTATTACACAAAATCAGTTACTACATTCAACAATCTTCAACTATTTTTGAATATGAATATATATATGAACAAACGATCTGATAGCACTACTATGTCATTTGAAACATTGCATGCAAACACAAAACAAGGAATTATATAAACCTTGATAAATAAATAAATTAATTAATTAACTTTACAAAGAATTTTGAGAAATGATAGTCATTTGTTTACTGGTTGTTGAAGTAATGTTAAGGTAGGTGGTGGTATTATAACATCACGTTATTAGCATGATGTTGTGATCATTAGTCATGTACAAAGGATGGAGTATTTGGTCCTAAATAATTTTCCCTCTTCTTTCTTGATTTCATATAGTACATGCATTATACTATATTTTAATATTTTTTATTCACTTAAAATAATCATTAATCAAAAATAAACTTTTTTTTAAGGAAGAAAATAAACTTTTTATTAAGGTGTCGTTTGGTACCCCGATTCTGCATTGTAAAGTGACAAAGTCAAATGTAAAGTTCACATTACATTGTTTGGGTAAAATATGTCAAATGAGAGAGAATGTAAAATACAGATTCATGTAATCCAAAATCCCTCTTATATGTTGTAAAAAGAATATCATATTATAGGTGGTATTTGTTATTCAGGCTAACTTTTCTGGTCTTCCGATTCTTGAAGGACATTTATATCCCCACTTTTATTTTTTATCTTTCTATATTGTCATTGTTTTTTTTTTTGAAAAACCTATATTGTCATTGTTAATTAATTTATTTGCAAATTCATGTTATTGATCTTAATGACTAAACTATCCTTAATTCTTTTACCATAATCCTACAATGTTCATTACTTTCCTAATATTTAAATTTAAAAAAAAAATCATACATACAACTTATAAGAAAATAATTATATTATCTTATGAAAAATATTTTTTATGACAAAAGTGAACCAAACATGATATTTGAAAAGGATATAAATAATATTTTGTTGTATTTCATACATTTTTAACTTTCAGTACATGAAATTCAAACATAATAGATTCACTTTCTCAGTACACAAACATATTATTCTTAACTTTCCTGAAATATGTATTCCATGAATCTAAATTCCTGTAATATATAAAATTCATGATAATTTGGATTCTCGGATCCAAACAATACATAAAGGTAAATAAAATCAATAGCAAAGTAATTCAGAAAACTGAAGATGATAGCTGTCTCTTTCCCTCTTTTTAGTGATCAATGCCCTTTTCAATCCCAAATCGTGTTGCCTACTTTTACTACTATTTGGATTTTGGACCCATTTTGATAAAAAACAATAAGTTATAAAATCCGGCTCTACCATCTCATGAATTGTTTTTTTCATTGATTGATTGATTGATTGTCTCCTAACTCTCAATTTTGATCGCTCATCGTTATAGGCCACAACCACTTAAATTAATTCAGATGCATACAAATTTCTCTATGTTTTTATGTGTTTGGCAACTATTATTTTTTGTTTAATCCATAATTTCTTTAATCGCGACGAGATTTATAAATTTAATAATAATCTTCTCATACATTCAATGTAACGTTTATGTATTCATTAATTTGTTCTTGATTATTTATTCTATATATTTATTTTATTGTCAGTTGTCTCTTATTATTTAATTATACTAATATAATAATATAGACATAATAAATAGAAAAAATGTAGAGATGATGTTTTCAACGTTTATTCTTTGAAACGTAATTCATAATTTGATGTGTTCATCAAACCAAGTTTAACAATTGCTTGCTTCGGCTTTTAAGTAAAGTAGCTATCAGGGTTAGACATTTTCAATTCAAATAAATTTGAGTGACTCGACTCGTTTAAATGGGAACAATGTATTATCAATTTATAGTAATTTCAAAGTGTAAACGGCTAAACAACTATGTAAGTCATGAATTTGTATAAAATCATTGCACAAAAATAGAAACAGTGGTATGGTGATTAGGATTGCTCAACAACAAACTGCTATGTAATTAATTTGAGTGTGATTGGATCATATATTTGATTAGTCGACTTTAATATAAGAGTACTATATATGATGTAAGAACAAATGAAAGACAAGTAGCCTTTCTGGTACATGGGAAGACATTTTAGTTAGGAAGATCAAGAGGTTTCTATCCATTTTCAAGAAAGAAAAAAGATTAAAACCATAAGGAATTCGAAGAAAAAAAAATAGTAATAAATTTGTTCAGACTGATAGTTGAAATTCTCATTTATGTTTTAATATTATATTCTAACAAATCCTCACATGAAGTAGCTCTTCATTCGTGTATTTAGCTTTACAGGTGGACCAAAAAGAGAAGATAGAGAATTCCGTAGCTAATTTTGTAGTTGATCAGAGACAGAATTCCGTCGTTGGTCCGTCGTTGATACTGATCAGCTACGGAATTTTCCGTAGCTGTTAAGCGTTTTTCTTGTAGTGAACCTAACTCATTTCTGATATACTTTTTCAAGAACATATAACGTTTTGCCAGTAAAACTCTAATATCATGTTCGATAACCAACTCAACTATAATAAGTTTAAACTTACGTCATAATTTTTACATTAATATTATACTGCAACGGCATCGTAAATTCATTGATTTTGTTAAGATATAAAAGAAAAAAAAAAGGAGTGATATGATATGGAGGAGGTGGGCATGCAACCACCCTCCTTGTTTTGAGCTTAATATGGTAGGCACCTGGGAGATAAACACGGGTGTTTCTTTATTGAAATTGAACAATTTGTGAAATGGAGATGAGATTGAAATTGGGAAACGGGTGTTGATGGAATTGATGAATCAATGAAACACCTAGTAATGTAGCCACGAGAAGTAGTTGGATTTCAATGTTTCGTTAAGTGGTCCTCTACGCCCTCAAGTTATCGCACACCTCTGTGGTCCAAATACATTATATATCTTTTCTCTACCCTCATATTCATACAATCATATATATAGACTAACAACGAGCCCCCCCAACAGCACCCATAAATATTGAAGATTATTTGAAGAACGTAACAACCGACATAACATATGATAACATAACATTGCTAGGCTCGAAAGCAATCAGTTGTAATACATGGATGTATAGGTACTACGTAGTTAATTAGTGTGTGTCTGTGTTGAAAACATGTGATATAGTAAAGAGGTGAAGAGGGAGAGGCACATAGAGCAATGGGTAGAGGAGAATGTGAAACAAGGTTGTCACAAAATTAAGGTGGTCCTGAGAGATGAGCTGGCGTACAAATGTACTAGCTACAATGAAGATGGTGAGGTCGCTATCTTACACAAATAAGGAAAGAGAAGCTTACTATAAATTCAGGGCTGTCTACCAGCCATCTCAGCTAGCTTATCAACTTCTTTTTTGTTTCTTCTTCACCACCACCTACACCACATAGTTCTCATTCTGTTAAATACTATATCATTAAATATCTTAATATTTGTGCATTCAAGTGAGTAAAATATATCATTTCGGTCCTTCAACTATTCATTTTTTTTACGAATCAATACTCAATTCAACTTTTGTTTCAATTTTGATCCCTCAACTATGTTATTAGACGTGATGACCGTGTGCCTTAGTTATAAATTCTGTTTCAAATTAGTCTAATCAACAAACTTAGAGAACATAAGCGCTCGATCAAAAAATAATTCCAGAAAATATATTTCTCATAAGCCTAATTTGAAGACACCAATAAAAATTAGACCAATTTAAAACAAAACGTCCATATGGAGAGTTTATGAACCAGTTTGGATCATTAGATGACCAAAAAGAATTTATTTTCTTCCATAAAGTAATAAATAAACCTGCTGGAACATAGCATACAACCTTTTCTGACTCTACAACAGCAGCAATATCAGACTCAAGCACCCATCAAAAGTGTCTGTCCACTTCATGATATATAGTAACAAAAATATATATATGCAACCAAGGCCAAAAAGATTCAACTTTCATTTCACATGCTTAACTAAAAACCCCATACAAATCACATTTTGCATCTGAAAATATGCAACAGAAGGATGATATATATTAAAACCAGTAGAATGAACCCACAACAAATATGCAAGACTGCACAATAAATGAACAAAGAGCTCAGCTGGTTCTTCTGGAGTGCTAGTTCGCATCATGAAAGACGGGAAAAGATAGAAGCGTAACCGTTCGCCTTTCTGTAGATACAAGTAAACGAAAACGAAAACAGCAATCTAAGAGACAACTGGACACTCAAATGCAAATAATAATTCACGAATTCCCGATAAAAGAATTCAATGTGTTCATTCAACACTTATAGTTATGTAATAGTAACCAAGAAATAATGGTAATGGGGGGTGATGAAAGCAACCCAGCCCCCTCCAGAAAACTTTCTAAAATTAAAAAGAATTTTCTTCCATAGATGGTCACAGGTGTAATTTATCCTCTTTGTTTGGTATGTCCCTCTGCTCTTCAGTTGTTACTATGTTACAGTCATCTTTGGCACCTTCTTTAAGCTACACTCCCATTTTCATCCATGCTGAAAACTCTAGACTACACAATGCCAAAGACCAAAGAATGCTCTACGTTTTGAGATGATACTTGTAAGACTAAGATGGCAAAATTGTTCAAAATATTCACCAATGACGACAAAATCACCAACAGTAATTTTCTACTCTCAGGTCAAACTTCTACATCTCTTCTGTAGAAAAGAACATATGCAGCTGAAGTCTTTATCTTGTCCTGGCTGATGGGATGAACATGACTATCGTCAAAATCATACCACCGGTCACCCCCATGCTACATTAAAAGGGAAAAAAAAGTTATTTAAAACCCTGAAATATTGATCAGCAGAAGCCTATTTACAAAAAATTAATTTCTGTAGTAATTAAAGCAACCAGAGTAAATTTTGTCATAGGAGTGTGTAGCGTTTCCTATAGGCTATAGGCACGGAAGCATAATTGTTAGCAATAACATTAAAAAAAGAATGAAGCAAAAACTGCCTAAACATAACACAAAGTACAAAAGCTGATTAAAACCCTGTTAGCATGCATACATATCAGCTTAAAAATGGTGTATCTTGAAGAGCTCTAAGCATCTTACACCAAAACTATTCATATGTTAATAATAAAACTGCATTATTTTAACTATCCAATCAGTGTGCTTTATTATGTTTACATGCCACAACTAGTGTTCCAAAAAAGAGGAATTACTACTAATTACCAACTAAGAGATAGACTTAATACCAATGATAATCAACCATAAGCAAACCAGTAGCATGTCACATCATTATAAGGCAGGTTTTTCCAATTTGAACGTTTGAATTTCAACGTAAGATGCAGATACTCAGCAAAAAGGGAATTGAGCTGCCAGTTCAGCTCTAAATTGAAAGTTTGAATTTCAACCGACTTATTAAAAACAAAGAAGTTTTGTTCATTCAAAATTAGGAACTCAATCAATATTCCATGGCTGGTTTCGCATTTAGCTACAACACTGAAATATCTATCTTTATGCAGGTGACCAATTTCATTCCATTAATTTGATCTTATGAACAATATGAAACTGAAATTAGAAAAGAATAAAGAATTAAAAGGGTAAAAACATCACTTACATGAACAAATGCTGTGTAATGACCACCTCCCATGCTTCCATAATGATTACTGATCGCATAAAGCATGTAACGATGAGATGAGCAACCATTCTTGTATGCAACATAATTTGACAGATCAAGATCATCAATGGGAAAGTCAACATATGTCTCTAGCTTGTTCTTCAAAAACCGGCTATACGAGAACCGCTTTAAATGAATAACAAGAATTTCTGGAAGTCTCCAAAGATCTAACTTTTTACTGGCCTGGCGATGTTTTTTGCAGCCGGGGCAATACCTGATAAGTTCAAATGACGCAAACTCATATTAGAAAGACCAAGATAAAATGTCCCAGTCTGACTGTGTGAGACACTTAGTGAAGTATGAAACTTCATGCATGTAATAAAACTGGAAACCTCAAATAACTATCATACCACTAAAATTCTGCACCTTTATCAGTGAGTTAATACATTGTATTTAAACAAATAATAAAATGAAGAATTGTTTATGAGCCAATGTAAGCCACAGTGAATCATTGTTGACCACGTGAAGTGAAATCCGACCCTAAAACAAAAAGGTTCTCTAACAGAGATGAAAATAATAATAGTAACTTAATTTTGCTAAAGGATTCATTTAGCCGGCCCAACATTGTTTGGTGATTGTTTATTTGATTTTTTCATCAACAAACAAATGCAATGACAGTTTGTAAAAATAGCATAAAGAATTAGAAGGGCTGCAGCGATTGATTATAATAAAACATCACATGTAAGTGAAAAGTCAAAATACTCACTGAATCATTTACTGGTAAGAATATCGTAATGCTTTACCAAATTGCGTTAAAAACATCTATCATGCAAAAATATCTGTAAAGCTAAAACTAAAAGGCTCAAGATATACACACTGACCACATGTCTTCTGGTCCAAGAGGCTCCTCTGTCAAGAATGCTTCAAGACACTTGTACAATGAAACAGATTCTTGAGGTCTCTTCGCGAAAAATCCAGACTTGAAAATTTCTGCCATTGTGCTAAGAAGGCGTGTATCATATTGTTGAATCAGTTTTTCTGGCCAACTTGCAAGTATATTCAACCTGGGAACTCCATTTAATGCAACGGGTTCATTCATTACAATCTTGGGGTTATTGACCGTTTCCTTCTCGTCTGTCAAGTAAAACTGTAACTCATCGTCTGAGGTTGAGTTAGCCCCTTCCCCATTGGACAGATTGCCACACCCACCTACATTGTGACTTGTATCCTCCTCCGTTGCAATAACTTCATTGGCAGTGCTCTTGGATACATCAGAAGCATTTGAGACATCTTTACCATGTAATTGGAAGGACTTAAGTAATTTCATATACAGATTGCAAATATCAGATCCATTAACAACATCATTTAGCTTTGCAACAAGAGGGATTCCAAATGCTTTCCAGCTCTGAGTAACTTCTCCATGGATATACTGCCTGAATAGGAAGTTAATAAGTCTCCAGGATCAAAAGTAGGAACTAAACAAAACATGATAAATAACCCAACTAACAGGTAATTAGCATAATGATAGATATCTAGAAAAACGATGACTCAAATGGAAGGAATAAATTGTTATTTGGTTCCATGGTAAACAGATATAATATTTGATTAAAGTAACCAACTCGAATACCATCTTAACCTCCTGACCAGTTCACCAATTACCCATCTAAAACAGGGAGGTCAAACATATAAAAAGAAAACAAGAAAAGTGGAGGTAGTGTTGTCCAGCACATCAGAAGATGAAATTAACAATTTAGATAACATTGTAACAAAAAAAAAAACACTCAGTTAAGAACCATGAAAACCATTTCAATTTCCCATGTCTTAAGTTGGAAGCATAGCCTCTTTTGTAAATAGATTACGGTTTCATTCATATCTAAGTCAAGAATAATTCATATATAGATAAAAGTTCTCATTCTGACAGCAATGGATGCTGTCAAAAGTGTCTAGTCCCTGTATTTGGTCCCAAGCTACTGTGAATTTCAATTATAAAAGAACATAGTGACCAGATAACCTGTTAACGTATTTTTAACAGTTAATGTTCTTTTAGACAAACAATAATCTTTCTGTTCTAGAGCAATGGAATCATACTTCATGCAAAAATTTCCTAGAGACTACTTTTTACTAACTCAACTTAATCAATCAAACATTAAAAGTAAAAAGAAGCATGATCAAACTAAGCAATAAATTGAGCTTACTCTTCTTTCCGCTGGTGTAAGAACACAACCAAAGGAGATTTCTCAACATCTTTTGTCAACCGATAAGCAACCAGCCGATCATCATCTCTAATTAAAGAAATTAAATCATTTGGTTCCTCTAGAAAACGAATAATGCGGTTGTTGTATATCTGCATAGACCCGTAGCATTAATAAGGAAAACACAGAAAGAAAACATTCCTGTATAAGTATGACTAAATCTAACAACAGCCCCATGCAGCCCACAACCTAGATATAAACTCAAAAAGAAAAATATACCTCAGCCACCAATAGGGTCTCATTGGCCCCTAAAGAACATGAAATGCTTAGAGCTTGGATAAGATCTTCACATTTTCCATTCTTTGGTACAGTTACAGTATATGCAGATGGTTTACTACTCCCATCAGTACTCACAACTGTTAAAGTCATTGTCCGCATCGCTGTTGAAGGTAGGGGTAATGATACATACATGAATGGATCAAATGTAACAGAAACCTTTCTGCAAACTGGACAAACTAATGTTGATTTATATTGACCCTGAAATAAAAGGAAAAAATAAATATTATCTGCTTGATATGGCTAATAATGTCATACAAGATTAAGAGTATGAAAAACACGTAAACCTAAATTTTCAATTAAAGAAAAAAATCCTAAATTAGTCAATAAGACATGAAACGACTAGATTCATATTTGTTCAAGCCTTCAAGGTATGATGAAATCCCATCCATAAAAATTATCAATTCAAACAGGGGAATAGTCTAACAAATAACAATCGCAATATTGAATCTAAAATTTGATCACTATGTTTAATATCTAAGTTTCCAATACCATATATAGATAAATACAAAAAGGCAGCCCTATGAATGAGGATCCTGCTTTTGCGGGGTCTATGGAGGATCATTTATCTATGCAGCATAAATAGACACAATTACCAATAAAATTAATTCAATTTACTAATGTTCAGAGTCGGATTCCAATACGCTCAGTTTCGCTTCATTCCATTTGTTCAAAAATTTGTTGCCGGATTTAACAGGATAAAAATGGAAATCATATTTTCACTCTAAATGCCTAGTTCCTCCATTGCATCATGAAAAAAATCTGCATTGATCGCGTGAACGAATGATTAAACCTTCAGATGTTTAAGCAAATAAGAAGTAGAAGTAACAAATACAATGTCACATCACGGTCACACGCCAGTTTTTAAACCCTATATATACTAGCCAGACACTTTCTGTTTCAATCATGATGAGAACCCCTATTATACATTTACATTCAGAACTTTAAATCACAAAAGTTTAATATAAAAGCTGGATTCACTCACTTTTAACAATCCTTCATCACTCATTATTAGATGACACGCACAATGTTCAAAATGAACTTTCCAAAGAAATTACAATTTAGCAGTAGCAGACTAAAAGTGGAACAAGAGCAAACCTAAAAGAAAATACTCACTTGGCATACATCAACAATGATGGAGTCATTACGAGCTAGATGGTTCTGCCAATACTCATCAGCCACATCTTCATCTGGTCGACCATCTTCATCCTTTGCTTCAGCATAAGGCTTGCATTTTACACGATTCAGGTCTTCATGAAGTCCATCCAACAAAAAGGCAAGAAGTTCCTGCAGTAAAGATTTCATCAAGCTTTAGCATCTACGTATGAAAAGGAGGAAAAAACAAGAGTTCACTTTAAAAGTGTAGTTGAAAACTCACTTGAGAATCATGTTGATTAAAGCCACTAAATTGAGGAGCAAAACGAGCTAGCTTTGACTTAAACATTCTTGGTGGGACAGGAGTTGCACTGGGAGCCCATAACTTCCGCAACAAATCTCCAAATGCTAGAGCAATTTCACCCTGAAAATAAGAAGTGCATGTTTAGTAATAGACTAAAAAAAGGTCGATATTTTAATCAAGAAATAAAAATAAACTCTCACACAGGAATACACTCAACCAGAAAAAGAAAGTTAGCATGATTATAGAAATGTACTTGCGAGAAATCAAGTGACTGATAACTTACATCCATTCCCAATGGGTTTTCATGATTTATTTCTCTGGCATAATCTCCATGAAAATAGTCAACAAGTTTCGGTGTGTGTGCTAAGCACTGGAGGGCACTGTTCATAAAACAAGTATTTCCAAGATTTTGTAATCCTGTCAACCCCAAAGAACCGGCTTCGCCAGAGGCTGAAGAATTTGTACGGATAAAATTAGAGTTCATATTGCCAGTGCCACCATTCATCATAACTGAAGTGCCACAAGAGGAATTTGCCACCTTAGAATTTTGTGCTGCCATCTCATCTTTCTTTGCTTCACGGCACTTAATGGAATCCGACAAGCCATATACTTGCAACTCCAAGAGAATCTGCATGAAAGCATACCATAAGTGAATAAATCAATGCCCATGCATCAAAATGACAAAAACAAAATCAAATACATTCTAACCAAGGTCCTTATAGTCAATATGAAAGACCCATACAATATTTTCTTAGCATAACAGCTAGAATATTTTTAGTATTCGAAACAATATTTTACATTGAATCATATTATGAGCAAGCACAGCCCATCATTGAGTAGCCAAATGATTGTAAGCTTCTCTTTCAGGTCAACACAAAACTAAACAAAGCAATAAGGAAAATCTTCTAAAACATATATTTATCATGTAAGACATAACTAGATAAAACTCATTATTGCTTTATTTAAAGAGAAATGAGGGATTCAAGAAGAAAAAGCTGAGTCTTGGATATGATACAAACCACTAGATAATATTCAGTACAAAAATATTGATGCATTCTACATGCCTACAGGGTAATGTAAAAAGCATGACAACCATTGATGAGAAGTAGAAACTGAAAGAAACTTACCTAATGTAATTTATATGATAGAAAAAATATAATCTAAGAGATATCACTTACCTCCTGATCTGATTGTCGTGGAGAATCTTTCAGGAGCTTATTTTTATCATTTATAAAAAATAAGGTTGTCTGCCCAGAAAAGTCCCAGATGCGTAGCTGTGCAACCACAGTTGTTAAAAATCCATCAAGTTCTGCTAAAAGGAGTATTATTACAAAATATAAAAATATATTTACCATCTCAGACTCAACACTGAAGATCTTGTAGGCTCTTCTGAATAGCTCAACTGTGTTATCCTAAAAAGAAGAAAATAGCATATTAAGCTGCAGAGGGAAGGACAAAAAGAAACAAGCACACACACAAACAGTATCTCAATGGGATAATATATTATAATTAACTAAAAGCATAATGTTGACAAGGCATGCATCATACCACAAGAAGATAGAGAACTATTTTGAGCATAGGCAAGTTTATTCAACAAGTTACATACTTACATTTATGTATTCTAACACTAAAAATATATCTTTCAACTATTTCTGTAGTACAAATGTAAAATGCATCATAAGACGTCCATGTTTAAGGATTAACTCAACACAAAGTTCTGTTTACATAGGTTGGGGGTCACTACAAGGATAATGCAAATCAATATGGTGCAATGACTCAACCCACCCAGCAACATTTCATATTTGAGGTAAATTTTCTGCGTACGAAATAGTGTCCATCTCATTTTCTTTTAGAGCAGATTAACAAGGATATTAACATGGTGGAACTATTTGTCATCAGCACTTGTAACTAAAACAGTTGTCATTCTATCACTTTTTTTTCTTCTTATTCTGTTACTATCCAAAACGAAACAAATTATAATAATTTCACTTAAATGGTATTTTATATGACAAGAAAACCAAAATTAAAGCACACAACCAGTAAAACTCAAAGTTAAATATTTTTCCAATGAGCTACTTAAGATGCCCACAAAATCCCTATAACATGCACCAATAGGACAGATTTCCTGGGTCCCATTCCAAAGTAAAAGTCCAATCAATCATAATATGTAAATTGTTTTCGTGTTCAGCAGATATTGACGCTATTCAATTAAATAAAGTTTTATCAGTTTTACGTATGCGAAGTCTAGTCCGGCAGTCCAAACTAGAGTAGCTATGGTCCTCAGTCATTATGTCATTGTGTTTTTAGTTTTTATAATTTTACTACAGCACATTTTAAATGTTTTTTTCTACGAGTTTGAAGCAATCCAGGAATATCTTTCTATATAATGGTAATTCAAAGCCTACCAACTGTATGGTAGGGTATGAAAACCATGAACACTCGCTTTTGCAGTTTGGTCACCTCAGCAGTGCCAAAGCAACCAAACCCTAATCTAATGCATCTGCTAATCCAATTCAACGAGGAAAAAAAGAGGAACATGAGCTTTTAAGTTATAATAAATGTCAATTAAAAATATAAGAGAAACACGCATTCATGTGCTGTTCTCCACTCCAGAGAGGGAAAGTTATTGGAGTTAGAAGTAAACAAGGAAAACAACCCCGCAAAATGGAAAGGGCCAGTTCAGATATTTATTCAGAGATGTGCTGGCAACGTCATGAAAGGAAATTTTCAAAAATTTACTCTTACCAGCCAATGCAAAGTTGGCATTCCACGGCAATGTATTCACCGTGGTGTTTGAGAATTACCTGATTCATTAAAAGCTTTTTTTATGCAGAAATGTAATCACTAACTACTTAAAGGTAAAAATCTTAATCTTTAACTGAACATCTATAGGTGCCAATCTTAACAAAATTCAAATTCAGTGACATGTTACATACGAGTCTTACTTCCGGAGAGAATGAAAATAGTATACTAGTATAGTATACATAATTCCATATCGGTTGATGAAAGTGAAGTCACAATATTTCATGAATCAAATCTAAGAAACAAGAATAGAAAGAGTGGGCTGGTCAAATGAACTGACCTTTTTGCTTATTCTAACACCAAGTGAGTTTGTTTCCCGTAGAACAGAAAGTCTGAGTTGTAACGGATAGACGTCTGCCATATCATCTTCTGCAGCAGAAAAGCTCCTACCATCCTTTGTTGCAACTTTAGAATCACTATGCCTATAAGAAAGCAAAACAATACCAGTAACTCATGATTCACTTCAATAAGTTAATAGGGCAACCCTGAAGATCCAGTGGTTAAAGATATTGAAACCTATTCCCGTTGAAAAAGATGACTTCTCCTTAGGAATAAATGGGGTAACCATAATCACTAGTTGCGCTGGAAATTACTTAATAATTACAACCTTCCACAGAAGCATGGTAGGCAAACAAGAGTATTAATGATTTGAACTTGTACATTGGTAACCACTAGAGTTATTAAGTGCATGTATTTTTCAGGAAAAGTTCATATCAAATCCTCAATTCATTCCATACTTTGACAAGTATGCAGCAGCCGCCACCATGTAACTTTTAGAGCCCACTTGTTTATTACATAAATTACAATGTACAACTTAGAAACTAAAAAAGTAAACATCTTAGAGAATAGGTGGATGAAGTAGCATCAACCATTTTCAGAAAAGCTACACTCTTTCAAAAGATTTGTGATTGCTCCATTTTGAACCATTGGGCAAACACCTCAGTAATTCTATAAATACAAAAAAAGGCCAACAGCATTAATAGATAATAGAAGCACTCACACAAATAATGGCATCTTAACCTCAAGTGGCTGGCATTGAACACTAACTATCTCTGCTCAAACAGTTATACATAAACCTCAAATTATTGACCAGAAACCTATATTTTGTTGTTCCAATTGAATTCAGAAGGCCCATGTTAACATTTTGCCAAAAAGCTATGTACAACACTCACCATTTGAGTGCCTGCAACCACATGTCTCCTGAAACCAAGGCATAATCCCGCCCAGAGACAACCACTTCACCATTTTCACTTCCCTGCACAGAACCCTCCTCTCTCCTTAGATTAAACACAAGATCCGAACTGAATATGTTGTTGATAATCTTCATGGGACTCCCATAAGAGGACACAGTTGATGCTGCGTACAAAATCCCTCTCTTAGTATCCGATTCAGAAGATGATGAATCTTGCGCATCCTTCCACCACCTAGAAAAAATAAACAATTCAAATATCAATCTAAAACACACTCTTTCGCTAGATTCAACCATTAACTCTCAATGCAAACACACACAAATCCAGCAAAAAGAGAAATCAATATTAAACGAAAAAAGTACGAAATGCTGTGTGGTAGCTGAGAAAATTATATTTGAAAAAACAAATTGGCATCCCGGAGCTGCCGATTCAACCCCGAGTTCCTGGTCAGATTCCAATCGAGTTCCCGGCAACGAAACGGGTCGAGGAGCGCATGGGCACGACCCGATTGGAGTTGGATTCAGAAACTTAGATTCAGATTTATGAGTGTGTGAGAGAGAAATTGAGGAGAATGAAGTGAATGAGAGTGAATCAGGCGGAGAGAATGGACCTGTAGGGGACAAAATACACTCGCTGTTCGTTGTCTGAATCAGGCAGCTGAGTGAAATCGGAGAAATCTTCGGGGAGACCATCCATGTTAGAGAGGGAAAGTATAAAGAGATTGAAAGTGAGGCCTAGAAATGAATTGAAAAAATGCAGATCATCTGAGAGAGAAGGAGAGAGACGGGCGGATTTGCAGAGAAACAGGTGGAGCTTTTTTCTGTGAAAAGGATTCAATTCAAGGAGGGAAATTTATATATGTTTTTTTTTTCTTTCTTTCTCTGTGTTGTGTAAGAATATGCGAAATGCAATATGGTTTCATCCAAATAAAAATATGCAGATCAGATTGATGTTTGAGGAAAGGCAGCCTATTTTTTTAATTTTTTTAAAATTTAATATACAGACAACTTTGCAAAATAAGCTAAATTAATTAATTAATTAATTATTATATACATAGTAAGATATTTTCAGTCATTTAATGAAAGAAGAAAAAAAATTATTTCCAACAGTTACAAAGAGACTTGCAGTTTTGTTGGTGGAATCAAAATTTAAAAAATTACCTTGTTTATGTTATTTATTTGAATCTGAAACAAATTCAATTTTACCTTAATCACAGAACTTGACTGAAATTATTGAAACCATTTTCAGAAATGAGGACCTAGCTTAGACTCTACCATGGAAGTGCAACAGAAAATGACATACATGCATTTTGTTGCCTAGAATCTTTGTTTTGCTTTTGCTAGGCTTTAAATTCAATAGCTGGCCCTGAGCATTTAAATCAACTGTATTATTATAGCATAACATCATCTACTCATTACAAGTAAGCTATCTTGTTATAGCATATTATCATCTACCTTAACCACCAACTCTAGCCAAATTAGAGATGGGGTCCATGCATGTTTGGGCCTACTACAATTGATATTGTGATTTTTTTTGTGCCATCAACATGCACTTATCAATCTGAAAATATGGGCAACATCAGCAAATATCACCATCTATTACCATACACTTGTCAACATTCGGGCGCTCGCGCCACATTTTTCATCCGAAAAAACGAATAATAGAGAGCAATGCTGCTCGCCAAGGAAACTTCAACAAAGTAAAATACAAACAAATAACAATCCATAGGGAACTGCAGATACTACACAAACTACAACTCTACCTGTATATATAAGTATATAACTATAAGCAGCCTAACAACCTGAACTCTCCCCATGACAGACAAAAAGTATACAAGTTGTCTTTAAGCTGCTTAGTAATAGCGAGAGCCTGTGTTGTTGTACACCCGGCCTCCAGGGTATGCTGGACCTCCTCTGGGTTCATATCCGTGATCCCTGGCTCCCTCAAGATATCGAGCTCTCTCTCTGTAGTTAGCGTACTGGTCGTTATGTGTTCGGGCTACTTCTCCAACAGCAGCTGGGGCTGCAGCACCACCATAACCATGAGAATCACCAGGGCCCATGTCGCTGTTAGGGTAATGATCCATCATAGCTTGTTGATACTGATGCTGGCGTGCTTGAGATTCTTTTCTAAGAAACTCGTCTCTATGACTGGCATGACGAGCTCGAAGTGCTGCAAGTTGTTCCTCATACCGAGCATTAATTGCATTTACTTTCTGAAAGTGGAAAAAGGCACTGTTAGGTAAGGTAATCTATCAAGCTGAACAATATCTTGAGCAGGCGGTTCATTTGATATGCTATGAGGTTAGAAAAAAGAGAAACGAGGGGTAAAAATTAACATGGGAACTTCAATGGTTCATCTGACTCCCTGGATTTAAGTGCCAAAACTGAAGAACATGGCAACAATTTGTGTAAAACCAAAACAAAATAATGAGCCCCGACATAAAACAAATTATAATTCAGTGACACCCAACAACAAAAAATATATAAAGGCATGAACTCCACATATGTCTTTTAACCTAATCTCTTGTAATTATTGCTTCTTAATGGGTGCTGTTGAGGAGCTCAAGGTAAATGTATTTTTCTCGATTTTATCAAAAATTTAATTTAGCTTTAGACATTCATTTTTAGAAAGATAAATTATCAGTCTTTGTTATGTCATGGGTTGGCAGTTGGCACAATTTAAAAAAATTTGCCTCCGACAAGTCAATCAATACAAATAGGGGCCTTCATTTTTTATTGTTTCTACTAGCTCTATGTAGTTTGGGTTTATGAAACAGATGAACTAACTATTATTTTCAATATATTCTAGAATCTAGACCTACAATTATTATCAACTACATCATTTATTGAAACTAACCTCTCTGTGTCTAGCATTTTCCGCATCCTCTGCATCAGTCTGTTCCTTGGTTAGTTTCATAATGTCATCATGGAATTTCTGCTCTAGGCCCTCAAAAGTACATGACAAAGAATCATCCTCATATCCAATCTCCATATCTTCTTCATGGGGTTGAGATCTGGGATCATTATTGCCTTGTTTCTCTAAGGCCAAATTAGGATCTGGCCTTTGACCCTGGTAATAGGATCTAGATGCATCACGTCCTTGACCTACATCACATCAAACATGTTTCAACTTTCAAATAAGTAAAATTATCAAAACAACTGGATACTAAAAGAGCATTGCTTCTCAGAATGAAAATACCTTAATGAAGTCAGAGGCAACAATAAATTGACATATGTTGTGAGTACCTCATATGATAGCACCTTATTAGAGTCCAAAGCACACTCAAATGTCAAATGATGCCATAATATTTACTTTAAATTTGACATTATACTTAGTTGTCACATTTGCATGATAAATGTGAATCTACACTCATTTGAACAATGGCAAATAAAAAGAAAAAATAAAAACAAATTCAATACAAAATGTGGAAGGAAAAAAAAATGATTGTCATTCCAATGACATCTAATGAGTAGAACACTACTCTCAAAGAATTCATAAAGCAGAAATATTTTTAAGTTGATAAGTGTGAGAATAAAAGGCAACGCTCAATATAGTTATCCCCGTCACCCTATCACAGATAAAGCATAATTGAAAAGGGAAAAAGTCCCGTCTAAATGCCCATGGTTTCATTTATTCATTTACTCTTTCTTCTTCTTTTTCCTATTTTGTGAGCACAGTATGACAGCCCACTATTATATGGAAAAAATACAATTGACTGTTCAGGTATTTGTACACAAAAATAAAAATGAAGCAAGGAGAAATGTACATATCTTACATGCATCTGGTTTTCTTTTGGGGGTTGAAGCATGGTGAGTTTGGAAGGAGCCTCAGACTCATTTAGAAGAATCCAGTACCTCCCCAAACACATCACAGTCCCATGAGGAAGGACAGACCAGGGCACCTAATGGATCAAGGTGTCTAAGAATTCTCACACTGTTTTTACTTTTTTATTGGAACTTCAATGCCAAATGTTACATAACAATAGCAGCAGATCACCATGCTACATAAGCAACCAGAGTAATCTATGAAGTGAGTTTTTAAGTTGGGATTAATTCTAAATAGGGTTTCTGAATCCCTCTAAAGGCTTTCATTTCCTATCCATTGAAAACAAAATATAAATTGGAACTTCTGCTCTTTTCTAACAAATGACAATTATGTGCAGGGCACTGGTGATTTGCTATACTCTCACAATCCACTCATCCCCGTATCAAAGTAGTTACAAAAAAACTTACGCATAAGATGGTCCATCTACACTTATAAATGGAGGTTAAAGTTGAGACCCTAGGCCATCCCAAAGCTTAGACAAATTCAAGTTTAATGCCTCGGCCAAGATAATCTGTCCGGACACATTCAAATAGATATAAGCAGACAAGTGGCAACTTTTTTGTATTTTTGCCATATGTGGAAAACGTTATCATCTGATATACCAGAAACAAAGAGCTTTTTCCAAATTAGGATATACATTAACGTCGTGATGAGATGCCATAAATGATAAGATCCACCATTCCTAATCTGAATCACAGTAAGATATTGAATGCCCACGGCACTAATTAGCTATGTGAATTAGTAACGTTCTGAGGTTATGCACAGCACAAAAAATTTAGGACTGAAAGGGATAGAAATTAAGCTACCACTTGCCTTCATTAAACATATGAGGAGCCACTGGATTCGATACTTTTGATCCATCCCTTTCCCATCGCCACTGTGCATCTGCTTTAGTAGTCGTATATGGCTGGTCCCTCTCGGGAGTGAAGGCCTCTAATGTTCCTTGGAAATGATTCGACTTGTTTTCCACCCGGCGATTAGATGTATGCTGCATCTGCGAACTGGCATAGGCATCGGGACCTGAATCAGAATATTGTGCATGCCGTCTCATCTCTGTTACCACCCAGCTCGGCTGAAAAGGTGCACCTAGCAAGCACAAGAACCAACTGAAATGAAATGAACCTCAAAATTTTAAAATATGTGCAGACTTAAGTAGAGGGTGACATCACAATGAAATAATGGCAACATAAAATACTCCTCAAAGAGCATGGAATTTCATTTTCAATAAAGCATAGGATTTCTTTGTCTTAATTTCTTTAAACTCCCCTCACCATCCCCCGACATGAATCGAGCGGCAAGAAACATAGATATATCTAAAGTGTTTTAAATATAATGATGTCATTTTTTGGCTTATGAACCAGTAAAGCTTAAAGTAATGCAAACATAAACAAGAACACTGACATGCATAACAAGCACAACAAGCACAGAACTTGGATACATTTGATCAAATAAGAGATGTGCAAGCTGAACAAAACCCACCAAATTACAATGATGATTCTTTGAACCCCTAGATATAATGCCCACAAATTTCATGAATTTCAAGCAGGAGATTCAATAATGGACCCTTCTGATAATCGAATCCACATCCATCAAGATACATATTTAAGAATAAAACAAAATGAAAACAAGAATACAGAATTGTGTACCTGAAATTGATACGTTGGAATGATCTTCTTCCTCTAGCCTTGAAGGCTTGAGCAGTGAAGGAGAAATGAAGAAGGCGAGCACTGTTTGGGAGACAATAAAACCCCAATCACTTGTTGTGGTTCGTAATCATTAAAGGGCTCTGTGAATCGGTAGGGTTGAGACCAGGGCCTTCCTATTTTGGATTTGGGCCAACTGGTTCCATCGCCCACAGCCCACAACACTAGCACGTTGAGGTAGGCACCGCCTCGGACCGGGCTGAACCGGAAGTTATTTTATTTTGAAGAAAAATATGCATTTCAATGGAATTTTTTTTTTTGAAAATAAAATATATGTGAAATTAATGATAAATAATAATGAGGTCCGGATCGGACAGATTAAATCTATTACAAATGAATTTGGTCTGATTCAGTTCAGTACGAATTGGTTCAGTTCGGTCCATAATCTCCTAGCATGGATTAGTTTTGATTGGTCCCTATACTTCTACTCAAATAAACATTTTTTTACTGAATGTCCATTAATTTTCATCAAATGTATAAATAGAGATATCAAAAAAAATTTATTTTGTACAAATAAGCATGTAAATTATGAAAATCAATGTGACCCATTTATAATGATTTTGCAAATGAAATATGATAAGATTGTTGAAATCATGATCTTATGATATGTTATAAAACTATAACAAAGTGTGGGACACTTCAATCAAAGAGACTTGATACGATAAATGGGAAGGTGAGTTATAATTTATTTGAGTAAGATTGGTGGTTTTTAACATTGTGTAATTTGTTGTCCTAAATTGTTGGTCATGTTCGTTTGGCTTTACATTACATAAAAAGAATTGACAAACATTACATAAAAAAAATGTCGCCTCATCATTACTTACTAATAAATTTGGAATTAAATAGTCAATTTACATGCAAATGTTTCAACCGTTGCCATACTCTAATATTATTATTTTTGTTGAATCATCTACCCTTTCCCGTTCTCATTGGCACCGGACAATAAAGGCATCTTCGCATTCTACTCACTCCAATTAGCTTCCCACGGTAATTTTAAAAAAAAAAAAATTGAGCTACACAACAAGAGTAGCTCTCCTCTTTTAATCCAAACATCACTCCACCCAACGCAATAGGATTTGACTTCCCACAGTATTGGCTCCGGATAATAAAGGTGTCTTCACATCCTACTCACTCCAATTAGCTTCCCTCGATATTGTATCTTTGTAACACACAAAAATGGGTAAATGATTAGTGCACAATTATGATCTTGTGTTGATTTGCTTTCTGAGAGTAAATTAAAACAAAATTGAGCAATATTAGCTACTTTGTTGCATAATGAATCAATATTAGCTCGTGTTCATAATCCATATTGTGCACTGTCAAAAAACCATTGTGTGAGGACCCATATTCACATCCTTCTTCTCCTTTCAATAGTAAAAAGAAAAAAAAGAAACACCTCCCATTACATGCAAATGTTCCAACCGTTTATTTTTCACTGCAACTACATGTAAGTTCTTGATGTGTTGGGTGATATAGATATCACCATAAGCGTTACTTAGGAGTTCAGGAATTTCAATTCATGCTCGAGAGTACAAAAGAAAACAACTATCAGACTCAGATTTGATCCTTGGTAAAGTAAAGACCGATCTAGATTCAAGAATAATGGAAAACGAGAATTGATTTGGTCCTTAGCAAAACAAAAGATTACTCCATAACAATGTACATAAGTGTAGGAACACATACATGGTGCCATGTATATATAGCTGAAAGTTACAAAGGAAAAGATATTGAACTAATGGAAGATACGTTTACCAGCGAAGAAAGAGACCCACATGTGCTCTGCTTTGCTCGGCACTTAGCTATCAGTAACAGAAAATCCAATACCAATGTGGAAATTGAAGCTAAAGCAAGTCAGTTGATGCTTGCTCTCGTCTTTAATCGTCATCTTAAGGGTGTAAGAGCCCTGTAAATTGCAATTGCTGTCAGCCATTTGATGTGGAATATCAGATTAAATTGACACGTGTATCTTCACAACAGAACACTTGTCAAAGACATGGTAGAAATTTCAGAAAAAAGATCAGGAATATTGCAATTTTTTTTTATACATTCACATAAACCTACACCTCGTGGTGAGGAAAGAGTTAAATTATTCTCAAGGGAAAATATACCAAGATTTTCAAACCTTGGGCTTTGCAAGAAGAGAAGATGTTTTTGGACTCGGATAGTAAAAATTTCTGTTAAAGTAAGAGACTAATGCATGGAATACTCTCGAGGCATCTTAGTAAAGATATTAAATATCGGATCAAATTCTGCCCTCATTTGGATATAAAAGAGTCTAATGGGCAGAAAAGGACTAGCTCCTATTCTGTAGATAATTAACTACTGATATCCCAAAATAAAAATAAGGAAAAGCCATAGTACACAAATAAGTGCACAAACGGTGACATGTGGCGCTTGTGCACCTAAGTGTTTCCTAAAAATAAAAAAGGAGGTGCAGCTTCAACCTTGGAGTATGCCATCGGTTAAGATTTAAGAATATGCGAGTGAATCAAATATTGACCAAAGCTGCCAAAGAATTGGTTTTGAAAAAGGTCAAAATAAAGATACCATTGCCAGGCAAACTGAAGCATGGTTTCAGCAAATATAAACAGAAGAAGGCTAATATTGACCGACACTGCAAGAAAATTTGACACCAACTGAATGATAATCTTCTTTTACAGATGATGGAGTTATTCAAGAACATGAATTTTCTGACAATGCTAAGTGAGTTATATCTTCAGAAGGCAAGTTTGTATCAATTAGTTTTTATTTCTTCTTCATATATCTACATGACCACCAAGGAATACAATTTTCTTTATCATAATCTTTCCACCGCCTCTTTTTAAGGAACTGGAGCCAGTGCAAATGCTCAGTGAAGATTTTTTTTTTAAAAAAAAAAACAGATTGTAGTTCAATACTTAAACAGCTAGAAACTGGACACATATTCATAATAACTAGTTATAAAGCAAAAACCTCTCTTTTAACTGACGTTCAGTCAATAGCAATTCAGGATTTAGAATAGAAGGCGAAGTAGAAAGAGCATCTTCTAGAGCATGCAACTGCAAGTATATGGAAGAGAGCAGAAAGTATTAAACCCAAGTAAAGAGAAACATACAGGTGGTGTGAATCCAGGTAAAGTTTGGGTGTGAGAGAGCACAAAATCACCAAGTGTGATAGGGCAGGAAATCTCCTCACAGAGGTCATGGACTTCTGTGTGTACATGCACTGCAAAGTAAGAAACATCAATCACAACTTCTCCACCAGAGATGGCTTGACCTGCATGAAAATAGCAAGATTAGTCCGCTTATTCTTTGGTGTGTTTTGTGAGCTGAGAGATGTTAAGACCAATTAAAACCATTTACTAAAAAAACAACATGTATCTTCCTCTAACTGAAAATCATTTATTCACATTCAAAATTTCAAACATTTTATTGCTCCCTCCGTCCCGAACACGGAGTATAATTTTCAAAATCTAGATGCATACCATTGTATCAAACAAAACATAATGAGCAGCAACAAGCCTATACCTCCTACTGTGATCAATCAAGATTCAAGATACAAGATTAAAATCCTATAGCATGACTCTTCTTTTAATCTTGGAACATTGTACAAATTGAAGCCAGGTTAGATGGTGGCAAGAGAAGACCAGCAGATCAGTAGCAAATTGTCCATCCATTTCAAACATGATGCCAAACAGTAACCCTCCACATACTCCCTGTTGATTTTTCTAGTTCATGAGCAAAATTTATTCATCAAATATTTCATTTCATAAAAGGAATAGGAAAATAAAAATAAGCTTATGGCCTATAAGATAACCACTAGCCTGGTGAATCATTCTCCATGATTGTAGAATCTAACTGAAATACAATTTCCATGATAGAAGTAAAAAATGTTGCCGAATATCAAACTGAAAATTAGACTTAAGCGAAGGCTGCAAGGAAATAAAAGCAAAACACTCGAACTTAAATGCTAGATTTGGAAAAACTGCAAGGCTTATCAAATAGATTGTTTTCCTCACACCACAACACCAAATAAATAACAAATCACCAAAATGTATTGACATATTGCACTATACATCACCATCAGGCCAAAGATTAATCACTGACCTAAGCAGATTAATTAGACAAATAAAAATTTGAGCAATTAAGACCTGTGAACAGCATGAAGTGGAATTTTACCTGTAGAAGCTGAGATGTTGAAGGTGGCTGGTTTCCCTGTTGCCACTGGATCAGGTGATATCTGGACACCCTTCACCTTTACACCATAGTTTCCTTTCTTATCTGCATTAGTAAAAAAATCATATCAAAGCTCAAAATACACAGTACTGTGAAAACAAAGAAAAATTTAAGATTCACATCTACGCCTGAATTGGTCCCATAGGTTACATACAGCAGAATCATGATAAAAATGAACAATTTAAAAAAATAAAATACAAGCAAGCCAAAACATGCAAAAGGGTTGTGGAAAAATGGAAACTTTTATCGATGAAACATAATTGCTAGTAAAATACATGCAAACCCATTTCTCAATAACCAAAAGCTATCAAAATCTTAATAGTGGGACTGGGGTGGGAACAACTCACCGCAGTATTTGACATCAATGGCCTGAGTACAAGTTAGGAGCAAGCAAACGGAGAAGAGAAGTAAAAGGGTTAGCTTGGATTGAGCCTTTAGCTCCATAGATTGGACTTGATTGCTTGATTGAGGCAAATTTCTTCTCTTTTTTTGAGAAAAAAAAAATAACTTCCTTCTTGGTTTGGAAGACCAGGATCACTTATAAATCGCCGACTCGGAGCAGTGAGCGGTTCACCGAGAACACGTCTTTATGAATTCAGAGACAAGCCCAGAAATTTGACACGCTCTATACCTGACAAATATACGAATCTAACAAATAATCTACTCATTTCAAAAGGTGTATTTTTATTTTTAGTTTTAGTTTTATCTAAATATGAGTATTAATTTTTTTAACCCAAATAAGTGAAATAACTAATATTTTAAAGACAAAAACCGAAGAACTAACTAATTCGTAGACCACTTGTTTTGCATATTAATCCGAAAATAGAAAATTGTGATAAGTCACAATGACTAAAGTATCATGAATGATCAAACCAAAAATATTAGATTCCTCCCCATCAAATTAAATAATCAAATTGAATGTACTGAAATCCTCCTCCCTAGCTTGAATCATACGAACAACTGGCAACGATTGAGTATTAAACCAACTACGTGAAGTATTCTGCCAACCGCCAAATATGAGTATCAATTAAGTTTTATAAAAATATTATTGACAATTATGTTTCACTAATTTCAGAAAAATATAATCGTTGCAATAAAATAAATAGAATGGTAAGAACAAGTGATGGGTTGTAGTGAAACTTCAATGACATTATTTTTTATTAATATAATTGTTTTTAAAATATACATATAGTTGTTGTGTCTTCATTAAAGTAGTTCAACAACAACCTATAAGAAGTTAAAAACTTTTTTTTTTCTTTTTGATCATCTAAGTTATAAAATAGGGGATAGTTATCTCCTTTTAAACTCTCATATTCGACTTAATGAGTTGAACTCACGATCTTTCATATGTGTCTTGACAATCAAATTATTCTCTATAACGTAAGAATAATCTTGTACATAATGTAGTTGCGTGTAGACATTAGTGAGATCTCGTGCACAATTGTTTTTATTCAATATTGTGAATTTTATTAACTTTTTAATTATACATTAAGGTATCGTTTGGTTCGAGGAATGTAAAATATCATGGATTGTGAATATTACGGGAATATAGATTA